>CANYCX013385606.1:0-10297 GCA_948193385.1 Breynia disticha f. nivosa | reverse complement strand
ACATGGTATCAATGAGCATACTAACACAATCCATATATCATATATGAATCAACAAGGAAATATCAACATGCTCATAACCCATATCATCAGCAGGAATCATCATTCAAGCTTAGAAGTTCATTAGAACATACTTATGAGCATATCTTCCTTTACTTTCATTATTTAATTATCTTATGATCATTAAGATTATTATAAAGACATAATTAAGCGTAAGAACACTTAAAAATACCGTAAGTGTAAGAACCACTTACACGTAAGCGTAAGAACCACTTACACGTAAGCGTAACCCACTTACCTCAATTTACGTGCAAAGTCGCACTGCTTCTCACCGCTCTAATACCGACTAAATTATGGTTCAAATTGTTTAAATCCTCCTAAACAATCAAACAACCATATAGGAACTATTAATCTCTCATTCATTGACTTAAATCCATTTTTAAAGCATCAACCAATCCTCTATCAATTTCCAGCAGGTTTCCAGCAATTACTTTCAACACTTAAACCTAAAATCAAGTCTATTCAACAAGCTCAATTTAAATCTTGGTCAAAGGAAGAAAAATCCTTACCTTAGATGAACTTGGCTTAAATTCTCCTAAGAAATAAGTTGTTTCTTGCTTATTGATGTTGTTGGAACGAAAACTAGGGTTCTGTAATTGTCCAACTTGCTTGATTGCTCTGTTTTTTGAATTAATCAATCGATTAACATTACTGTTCGATTAAACCCAGAACACACGACCTCGAGCACGGGTCACACTATTTGGTCGTGTCGTGAAATCTCAGCATGTGCTTCTGTTCAATCGTGCACGAGCTCGTTCTGCAATAAATTCAACACGAGGGCGTGCTGATTTTCTGGGATGAACACGATGTCATGCTCATCATCCTCCATGAGCACGAGGACGTGCTCACAGCTCGTGCTGTCTACTTTTTTCACAATTTTACTCAAAACTGTTTGATTTGATCCCGGTTTAAGTTATTTTTCATATATTTTAAATCCTAAAATTTGTAGGATGTACACTGATGTAAAAACAAAAGTTAACAAATCGATGAAAATAGTTAAGAAGTCTTAAACAATTAAAGAGATGATGAGACATGCAAGAAAAATAAAGAGGAAAAAAAGATTTGTATTAAAAGGAAGAGGAAAAATAAGATAAACACTAAAATAGAGTTAGATAAAAGAATAGAGAGAAATATGAAGAATGAGAATAAAAGTGTAGAAAAATCAAACCTGTGAAATGTGGGTTGGAGAAAAAATGATATAATTTAGACCACAAGATAGATAAAACATTAGCTTAAAAGAGCAATGACCAATTGGTTACAAATTTTGTATGTCGGTGACAAAAATAACATTAAAAGAAGATGATAACTAAAAAAGTACTATAAAATTAATACTATATAAAATTATCTTTATAAATTGTTACACAATGTTTGTAACAAGTCTAGTCTAAGAAATAGGTAGGCAAGACTATGCCTAAGTCTCAAATATCGACACCTCATACTAATATATATGAAATAGAATACCTGACAATTTAGGTTGACGGATGAGATTCGTATTGAGTCAACATGATTAGTTAACACAATTCACCCAAACCTGACTTATTTAATAAAGTGGTCAGAAAATGAAATTGAACATGACCTATTTAATAAATGGGTTTATAGAATGACCCATTTAACTGACACAATTAAATAAGATTGACAATTTTTAACACGATTAGACACGACACAAATGAAAGGAATTTAATTTTTGTAATGTTTATGTCATAACTAATAACATTTGATAGAAAAAGTAACTAATATGATTACGACCCAACCCAAATTGTCACTCTAGACAAATTTATTGTATAGTTTACGGGTTTGATCAGTTTAATTGACACTAATTGTCTCATTTATTTATAAGGGTTAACAGGTTAAATGTGTTAAAAATTAATCTATTTAACATCTCTTTCTCATGATTTAAATATAAATTCTTTTGGACCTATTTTTTTCTGAAATATATGCACTCGTTTAATTTTTTATATTTTTCAGATTAATTTATTGTATATATTTTAAATATTTATTTTTTAAAATTATTAATAATTTTTAACTGGTCATAAAGAGTCTTATTCCCATCGTACCAGGTTTATCTATGCACTCCATTCCTAAATTAGTATCAATTAAATTTGCATAACTTTGTGTTGAATCGTGTTTGAGTGACTGATTGGATAAATTTTTGCCGGATTTATGAAATGATAGTCCTTGGTCAAAATTTTAAGAAAACATAATATTATGTGGCCCATAAGTCTTTTGACAATTTTTTTAAAATCTAACTTAATTTTCTTTAAAAGTATGATATCTTAAGTCCTATATAATTTGTGTTGTATAATTAATAGTTTTTACCTAATTATTCATTGTACTTTTTGTTCAATGTTGAAAAAGTTTAAAAATTAATCAAATGCCATAGTTGATAATTTTTTACTTACACTAAAAATAAATGAAAAAGAAATTAAAGATTGCTAAGTATAAAAATTTAAATCAAATTTTACATTTCAAAAAAAATTAGTGATTTTATCTCTCCAAAAGTAAAAAAATAAATAAATTTGGTTTAACATTTTTAATTATAAATATATAGACACATACAACGACTCTAATACAAAACCCTTAAATCTCTTAAGCCTACCTTGATTTGTTGTAAAATTAGTTGGATGAGAATGAAAATGAGTTTTTAACTTTTGTACTATAATAAACTCCTAATGATATCTTATAATAGTATAATCTCATTTTGTAATGAGATAATAATAACTAAAAGATAAAGAAAATGAGTATTATCTTATTAGAAGCGCTAGTACATATTTTTATGAGAACCGCATAATATGCTTCTTATAAGTTCGAACACCTGAAATAATTTTGAATACCACTTGTAAAAAAATATTTTTGTTTTCTAATATTACTTCTATCTTTTTATTTTCCTTTTTATTATTTTTCTCTCGTCTAAAAAATAATGATGATCAACTAATTTTTTCTGTGAAATATTTTAGTCGACTAATAAATACATTAGCTGACTAAAATGGTGTCCAAAATTATTTTCATTAGACACTTTTATTATGTTCAACCTATACACTTTAAAATTTTAACTTCACCCTAAAAAAAGCTTTTATCAAATACATTGTTTTACATATTATCAAAACAACACGAGAATTTTTAATTATTTATTACCATTAGTCCAACAATTCCTTTTTAATTCTTCTCTATTCTCTCATTGTTTCTCCTTTGTTTATCACCATTCTCCCCTCATTATCACAATCATTGTTTTATCTTTGTTGTAATTATTCTTATCTCTTTTCCGAGCTTCAATGCCACATTAGTAAGAAAATGCATGGAAAACATTTTCATTGTGGATCAATTCCTAGATTAATTCGTGAGTTCAGCTGCAAATCAATTTTTTAGCCATTGTCAACTTTTAGTGGTGGTAATTAGGTGAACCGACATTGTGATGGTCCCTCTTATGTATTGGTAGATCTTAAAAGGTTATGGTTGTTCCACTTGTCGGCCATCACCACCGCTATCTATTGGAGGGACCAATGGTAATTTTTTTTATTGATATGTGTATCAAATTAGCAAAGATATATCTGATGGCTCAAAACTTAACATAAAAAACATTCATGAAAAACATGCAGGATTTCATACGTGCAAATCATTGCAATACTCTTGTTAGTTTAGGATTTTTACTTTAAAAGATCCAACTTTTATGCAACGAGATGATTCTATCACATAACTAATGTATTAATACTCTCATACAACCTTGATTCAAATAAGACACCGCCAAAAAGTTGTCCTTGAGCTATTTTCCTCTATGTTCACACACACATAATCGACTAGGTAGAACTAGTGTGCGCACTTGGTGTTTTTGTGTATATGGATTATAAGATTGGAGAACTATCAAGAATACTCACCTAAAGCACTAATGTCACATTATTTTTCTTCTAGAGTTGAGAGAATAGTTTTACCTCAAGAGGGTGGAAGGGTATGTTAAAATAGAGTGGAACGAGAGAGAAAAATGACCTAGTTTTATGCTCTCCTCCTCAGCAGAAATTCTCATACGATAGGGGTAATCCTATCACTTTTCTCATGTTCTCTAACATGAACCAGTGCATACCCTAACTATACTCATATTTGTCACCTAATTATTGGTATATTAGGCATATGTCAAAGCATACAATAGCCCATTTAGAGTTTAATAGAGATGTTAGGTCTAAGAAATCCAGTGAAAGATTTGCATATAAGAATAACGTATGGGTCAAAACCATGTAGTATTCTCATTATGCAGACCTAATCCAAATACTATGTCCTAGACATGTTACCATGATTTTTGACTGACACTCGATATCCTTGGATTTGTAAGGTCGAACCTAATAAGTCAAAAAGAGCATACTAGTCTTAATTCACTAAATATTCTTATAGTAGTGACCGACAAAGGATAAAATATCTCGCTTCAAGGTCCTACAAACATATGTCTCACATAAACCAGCTTAATCATTGAGATTTATATTTATGGAATTCTATCAAGCATTATCCACAGAGATAGCTAAAAGATAGAATAAATGTCTCAACTATTAAAGTAGTTTATTGACAATGTTTGGGGCTTTGACTAACACTAACATCGTAGGTACTTCAAAATCTCTTTCACAATAGCTCAGTGTTTCTGGCCTTAGTCTTGCTAAAACCTACTGGTTAGGCTCATTGCATGTACGACATCTAGCCTATTACAAAACATAACACATATAATAGTATTGGATCAAGGGTGATCAACATTTGTGTCTCTTCTATATTTTGATAATGTGTTTAATGCCAAAATTGATAAAGTTAAGCTTTAGGCTAGTTAAAGATTGAAAAATAAGTACTACAACGTGTTAACGCATGTTACTATCAAACAAGTTGTGAAGAAAATTAATGTGGAGAACTGGATGCAGGTAATGTACGTTACTATGTGTCTAATGTATAGCGAGACAAGGTTTAGGCCAAAATGTTCTGTTTCCATCCACGGACATAATACATGCTCAAGTTGAGTTACATGAATAGTGTAACATACGTTATTTATGGGTAACGTACGTTAACAGAACAAAGTTCAGTCAGAAGGGTTCTATCATGGTACACAGACAATGAATGTGTTCGGATCAATCTATAAGGACACATGCATATTGGGTACATGACAAAGTGGAAAGTACGCTACTAGACAGCCTAACGTACATGATCGAGCCACTGTGTCAGAATTAAACATTGTTTGATTGGACAACAGAAAAAGATTGAGAGAAATGGCTAGTTTGAAAAAAAGGAGACATTTAAACATTCAAAATCACAAAAGAAACATTTCTAGTAACTTCCATTGAGAGAATAAAATCAAGAGCAAAGATTTGGGCTTCAATGTTAACATATTTGAAGAAAAATTCGGCAACTCTTCTCTTATAAACGTTTCTTTAAGTGAGTACTTATTTTTTATTTGTAATTTCTTAGAAACATTGAGAAATAATGTTGGGTTTATTGTTCTTGAATTTGTTGTTTACTTTGTTATTAGGAGTATCATAATCTTGTATAGATTATAGGTTGAGTAGAACCATTATTAGGGTTCTTGTAGTTGGGTTTTCTGACATGTTCTAAATCTAAGGCAGTAGAAATGCACATGAAAAACACGTCAAAGCAGCCCAAGTGTGACCCCCCAAATTTGATTACCACTCTATTTATATTTATCGCTCAAGTGGTACTCAAACTCGGAAATCAAAGGTTTTGAAATAACAATTTAAAAATAGAAGAGTATAAAAGAAATCGTTTATGCACGTTCGATTTTACAACTCAATTATAAAAGTTTGACAAAGAAAGAAATTAAATCAAAACTCAAGGTCGAATACAACCGCTCAAACATAAGTATATATGCATTACAATATTCAATACATAGGCATGATATTTGTTTCAGGTAAATCCTTAGTGCACGGCCCACCTTAGTTCTTCGGTTCTTCTGGTAGCAAGATCACTATCCCACCTCCGTTGTATCTCTCACGTCCCTGCCCACACGGTAGGTATAAAACACCAATGAGTTGTGAAACTCAATAAGCAACACTTACCATCATGAACAACTTTGCTAAACCTTTGGCATTCATATATATATATATATATATATATGTATATGTACATTTTAGCACTCAAGATAAATGCCTCACACATTCAATCAAGCCATTTTAGATTTATTCCAAACATAAACATTCATAAACACACTCGCACATGTTCACAAGGAGCACATATAAACAGATTTACACAGGAAAATGTGGTAACAATGAACATCTATGCATAAATTTACCATGCACACACATACAAGTATGTTTCAAACCGTGCCGCCAGAAATCCACACGTTGTGGAAAGATGATTACGCATGGTGGTCGAGGACTACGCGTTTTCGTAGCCACCACACGTAGTTTCGGTACAAACAAACGTGTTGCGGTAGTCGAGTATGCGTTGTCGTTACGACCGCGCGTACTTAACTTCTACTGCGCGTCGATCTCTGGTGCCCTGCAAACAATCAAGCACAACTTCATAATCTATTCACAACATTCAATGTAAATAACCTTAGCCCTTTTTCATTCCTATGTTCACATTAACATTTCTTAAATTTAACACCAACCTAAACAGGCATAATCCAAATAACATATTCAAAACCTCTAAAATCCTGCATGCATTTTAATAATATCATTCAATATAATCACAACATTTCAACATGTAAGTTCAATTATTTTGAACCAAACTTCATTAACATCATTACCCCTAAATACTCAATTCTTGTCACATATTAACATCATAGCCACGTTCAAATTATAACCACACCATCATTCGTCAATTAAGGACACACTTGAATAAATATAACGTTTAGCAATTCTTCGCATTTCGAATTCAACTCACATCAAATCAACATAATCAAGTCATCATATGTTTTTAATTCTTATATGTCAATATACTAAAGAACAACATTTTCAAGAATCTCTCAACCTCAATTTTATTTCCGCAACTCAACGTGATCATGTTGTTACCCATTCTTATTCCACATATTATACACATAACAAACATATACCCATAATTACACTCTCGACATTCATAGTATGTTTACACTTATGATCATAACACCACCTGTAGTAACCATATTCAAAAATCCCTTAATCACTCTATCCTCACACAAGCATAGTCATATATGGACATGCATATCAAAAATTCACAAGAACATATTAGTATGGTCTGAATCACATAATCGAAATCACAAATATGAATATATATGTATATCCACAAAACAATTCAATTTCCATGGTTCACATGGAAATAACACAATCTTGAACTCACCATTTCATAATCACATATGCAGAAACATCCCATAAGTTCACAAAACACATCATATGTGTTCAGATAGATGCGAATGCATGTCATAATATGCATTCCTAAACATGATTACCTGAGATTCCATATAATTTATAATTTGTGCCCGGTTTTGCCCATTAAATCGACGTTTGCAAATGGGCCTTTCGGTCGGGTGTATGTGGTTATAATAGTTGGATATCCATAATCAAGCCTTGTTTTGGCCTTAACTTTGCCTTGTTTTGGCCTGACACATTCAGACACACGTCTCTGTATCGAATTTTCAACCACTGTGCCCGGTGTAGCATTTGTTATATACTAACCGCAATATTTATATAAAGGCTTGAAAAACCCCCAACCCATCTCCTGTGTGCTTGGGAATTCCCCATCTCACCCCAGGTAGGTTGTTGATATATCCTCAGAGTTCATGATTTGACGTGTGATATACCTTTTAATGCCCTTATTTGGCCATAACTACTCCCTCATTATGCTCACTAAGAGCCTTTATCATTTTGTTTACATTGCTCATGAACTGCCCAAAATTATGAATGCATCATATACGTGCACAATCTATCCCACTAAATCATGCATTCACAAACCGAACATGTTATGCTTCATGTTCACAGATTGAGTTAACCATCGATCAATCCATACACAACTAAGCAAGTATATTCATACAGACCACTCATGAGGTATATGAATATTCATGTACAATTCACCTCAATCAAACAAACCAATATTAATCTCCTATCCGTAAAAATATCCATAATACACAATTCATCTCAGATTTATTAACCACACTTATATGTCAATGTCCATCATATACCATTTCAATTTCATATCCCTACAAAATCATTCAAGTTTACATAAGTGCACATAAACACACAGATGTTATCAATCACTGTCCAAGTTTAGGACCCACTAATACTTTATCATATCATGGAAATTTAAAGTTATAATCAGTCTTTATAGACTCATCTCATTATATCACTTTCTTATCCGTAAATTAAATAAGTACATTAGTTTCCATAACATCAACTTACACACCACATCAAAATAATTTCAAATCACAACATAAACATTTAATTTCTCATGTTAATTCAACATGCTCATACCATAAGCACATGCATTCAACAAAACATACAGATTAGGGAAGTTGCGCTCGTGTTACTTACCTCATAACAGCGCTTAGCGACTCGGGTTCTTACTGGCCCCGCCGCAACTCGAATTCCCTATTTTTGACATTATAGATTCACATCAATCTCACATTCAGTACATTAATGAATAAATATCTACGATATGCATCTTTACATTAGTGTTAATACTTTCTTCTCTAATTTTCTCTCTTCTTTTTCTTAACACTAATCACCATTAATGTACTAAACAAGTTTGTTTCGCTATCCTTTAATGTCTCATACCCACCAAAATACCCTAATCATCTTATTTCATACGCTTCCTTCTCAAAACCCTTAACTATTCTCTTTCTTCATTCTATTACTTTCATCATAACAACACCCATTTAAAATTGATCATACCAACATCATCAATAGACTCTCAGAAAACTTACCTAAGCAATGAAACTCAGAAAAACCCTGGGTATGAAAAACCCTATTTTCGTCACTTTGCATAGGTTACTTTCTATCACCAATTTCAGGGGTTGGGTTGGTATGGGATTAAGGGGTTGAAGTGTAGGGTTAAGGTGTATAAGTTTTAGGGGTATGGTTTGTAATATGGAGTAGGGTATAAAGAAAAATTTATATGTTAAATTTATTTAATTTACCTCCATATTACTCTTAAATTTCATCTACTTCACTTTTATTTTTTGTTTAAAAATATAAATTCATAAATTTGCATTCATTTATAAATTTCAAAAAATTTTAGAAATCAAAATTAAGCGTTTAAAAGTTTTACAATTTACGTTAAAGTCACATTTATCTTAAATTTTAAAATTTTAATTATCAAAGTATTTTAGAGTTTTATTATTAAATGGGTCGGATTCATTTTCGATAGATTTGGACGGGGACCAATTACATGGTGTTTACTGGCCTCAAGTGATTTTGTCATAATATTAATGCCATGACAGAACGTGCCCCCACTTTGAAATTTTTTGGATCCGTCCCTGAACACGCCTGCACTGGAAACGAGTTTGTTTTTGGGAGTTTTACACAATTATAAAGTCCAAAAATTAGTATTCACTTTTAACATAATGAAAAGTTATTAAGAAATTAATGTATGTATTATTAAAAAAAACATAAGTAGAAGAATAAAAAATAAATGATATTTTAAAAAATAAATTATAAGTATGTATACTTTTATTAAAAAATTTGTATTTATATAATTATCCCTTTGTTGTTCACTGACACAAACCTCACATCACTCACCCAAACGTCCTCTTCCTTCACCGCCCGCCAATGTATTACCATTCTTAGGCTATGTTTGGGGTTGTTGTGAAAACTCCGGTGAAGTGACAAAATAGAGTTTTATTGCCGAAATGAGATTCTGTGCAGTTGGTTATGTCAAAAAATAATGGTGAGGTAACACAATGCTGTGACAAAACAGAGTTTCAAAAACGCTAAAAAATGGTTATTTTTTATAACTTTAAAAAGTGAGAATAGCAAAAAAAAAAAAAGAAAAGAGAGATTAGCCTCCACAGTTTAAATAATTTGTTTTGACAAAATTATCCTCTAATATTTTAAACGTAAATACTCTTCTTTTCTCATTAGAATTCTTTCTCAATATAACTTCAAGAGAAGCCAACCAAGAAACTCATTTTTTGCTTGATTTCTTTCAATAATAGTAAGGTACTAGCAGCAGTACCCGCGCGATGCGTCGGGTGCCGTGTATTGTGATAATAATAATTTGTAAATTTGTCGTCTAGCTATATTAAATAAGATTATTTATGTTAAAATAATGAATAAATAAGTAAACATTACAT
>CANYCX013384690.1:0-13817 GCA_948193385.1 Breynia disticha f. nivosa | reverse complement strand
ATAGGTCCATGAGGAAATAGGAACGCGCAGCAACCATAACTCCAGAACCGAAGTGTCTCGGCCACCATGAAGGAACATATTGAGTCTAAGCGTGTGGTAAGATGGATGAAATCCCAGATGCCCAGTGACCTCCATAGGTTGTAGAAGTGCGGATAAAGAGTTTCGACCCAGGAAACATATTGCTTGGAAATCGAGGTCCAACAGCGGGACCGTCCGTGAGGGTTGATTACACTGAGGGAGAGTGACAAGGTCTCGCCTTTGACTAAGGGGAATGGTGGGTCCAAGGGCTTGTCGGCCATGGTGGGAGAAATGGTATACTGCAGTAAAAGAAAGCGGAGCATCAGCCTTGGTTTTTGGCCGGCTATGGGCCAAAAATAGGAGAAGGGGAGTTAATGGTTACCTGTATCGCTTGCCCTGATGATGGGTTCATTGGGGCGTCCTCGGAGGCGGTGATCGGCATGGCCTCGGGCATTTGAACCTGTGCCCAGATCAATGGAAAGGGTTAGTCTCATGAAAATCGGGCAGAGTTTCCTTTGGAAACTAAAGTTTCCACAATTGCAGAGACATGAAAGTAGACTACAACATAGCAACGTAATGGCTAACCTCCAGACATTTCAGTAGTAAAGTAAAAATCTCTATGGCCTTTGTGATACGTCTTACTAAAACCTAACCAATCACAAGCAATGTATTAGCCTTGGCCCTTGGCCGACTAAGAAATAAAAGAAAAAAACATACCTAGGGAAGCTTTTCGAGAAAAGGAAGAAGGGGGTTTCCTTCCACACGCGTGTTGTAGAGGAATGGCGAGGGTTTAAAGACTAGGCCAGAGATGCTCGTCGGCAGGAGAGACGACCGATGTAGAGGAAAAGACGACGGGAAGAAGAGTGGGCCGCCGTGGGTTTTCTTTCTCCGGTGTGCGTGCTCACCTTTCTGGAAGGGCAAAAACACGACGAGCTCGGCAAGGGAAGCGATGACGGCGGTGGGTGTTGTTGGAAGCGGTTCAGATTTTGCTGTCCGGTGGAGTTTGTTTGACTCTGAGGGAGAGCTTTGGGGTTGTTATTTGAAGTTGGTTGTTGGAGGAGTTAATGGATCGGTTTCCAAGGGGAAGTGTATGGAAGAAGTTGAAGTTTGTGGGAGAATGTGGGGGTGATTTGAATTAATAGAGGAGGATTATGTGTGAGTATTTCCCGCTCCAGAGACAGGAAGTTGAGATGGCTCAACCGTTAATGCATTCTTGGCATCCATATATTTCTTCAGTTTGAAAATGTCGATTCCCGCGTTACAAACAAATTCCGAGATTCCTTTGGCGGTGACATTTTTATACACACGAAGAAGGTCGGCCCAAGTTTTGTTTGATGGGTGTGCGATATATTCTCTCAAGTAGAATCGATAGTCTAACTCTCCGAATTGAACCTCAATCTTCATTGTTGAGTATAACATGCAACATCATGAAGCCTAAATATATTCAGACTTCATAATGTTGTGGGGCAATTGTTTGGTCCAGAAATTGGGCAGGCCCATATATGGCAAAGAAAGGAAGGCCCATGATAGACAAGTCTGTGCATCTGGTCCATGGATATTTATCGGAGGTTTAACATGCAGATGTGGGGGTTAGTTGGAAGGTTTATTTGGGGACAAAGAAGAAAGTTAAAATCAAGGATATTTGATTGATTCATAAAGGAAAGAACAGAAATCAGGAGTTTGATTAATTTGTTGCCTAAGGGAAGGAAGTTATAAATGGGAAAACCAACATGGGCAAGGGGATCGACCAAAAAATACTCAGAAAGGAGACGACAACTCTGTTTTTATTTAACATTGTAACTAGTGACATTTTCTTATTTTTCCAGTGATTTTCGATTTCAATTGTTCTCTTGTTTCTTGTTTATTTTATTAATTGTCAAATTGACGATTTGAATCCATTGAGTCAAGGACCCTTGGGAAAAGATCGTCCTAATTTTCTCAAATTGAAATTGTTTGATTTTTATAATTCAGATTTCGAGCACATTTACTTGTTTTTTCGTTTGGAACAACGTTGAGCACGCTCATAATTAATTTTTTCTAACACCGTTTGTACTTGCGTTGTTAGGAAAGGACGACGTTTGTCGCCATTTCAATTGAGGCAAACAGAAGGATACCCATTTCAGAAAAGAATTGTTAACAATTAGAGTCGGGAAATTCTGTCCCCCTAAAAATTGATTTAACAATGATTTTATGTAACAAAATATGTGTTATCATGTCGCAATCATTATATAATATAATAATACCCTTTAATTTTTTCTAAAAAACATAAAAATAAAAATAATAAAATAATGTAACAAAATTTGTGTTCTCACATAAAAAAACTTATAAGGTCATAACTTATAAAAAAATTAGTGAAAAATTATCAGAAAAGTATAATCATACAAATTGACATTTTATGAAAAAAAATACATTTAATTACCGAGAGACTGAAAGATCGGTTTAAATAATGACTAATTACAGTTTTAGATCATTACAAGAAATACATTTAAAATTGTAACTATAAAAAAATTTCCACAGTATATTTTATCTTTACATACCTACTCACAAAAAATAAATATAATTTATTGAATGTCAATTTGTATAATCATATATTGCCCACAAACCTCGTTGCCTTATATTTTTTTGTTCCATAGCATTTTTGTTTAACTTAAACAAATCAAATTAATTTCTCTTTAAACTATTAGTATCTCCATATTTTATCATTGGAAGTTTAAGAAATAAGAAGTCACAAAGTCCAATATTAATAAATTGCCTCTCTCCTCAATTTCAGACAATAATCACCTATTATTATTTTTACAAAGCTATCCACGTAAGTCCAATTTAATCAAAAGAAGAAAACAAGTGGCTTTGAGTTTAAAAAATTAAATTGAACACAACTGTCCAACATTGTTTTTCCATGTCTGTTAACTCCATCTCCTTTCTCTCCTCAACAACTACCACCATCTGTGCAACTGCAACAACCCAATCTGCAACCTCCATATATTCTATCCTTTCCTCCACAAGGACCACGACCAGTTCTTTTTCTTGTTATTCGTTTGTCTCTTTGAAAGTGGGTGGTGCCCCACCAGTCGCCGGTGGGGGCACACACTGACGAACCCCCAGTTATGGGCAGTTCCGCCGTCACCGGTGGGGCACGGGCCCTACCTGCCCCCTTAGATCCGTCCCTGCCTATAGTGAGAATGTATTTAGCACATGTATAGTAGGAGTGTTACATGGGCCCAAACATATACATGAAGTAGATCAAAAACAGATTTGGATACAGATGTACTAATTAGAAATAAAAAATGAGGTTGCTAGGAAATAGCACATATATCACAAGTAGTGAAATCAAAAAAGGATCTTTTATTGATTATATGTTTCAACACTTCATCTAAAGGGTGGCTTAAACAATTATGCCATGCAGAAGAATTGACACAATAAAGACTAGTATCTATAGCAAGTGTGTGTGTACTATCAGTTTTGTCATCATTATACACAGTACGAATAGAATAAGGTGTATTGAACAAGTACAAATTACCACTAATCTTTCATCCTCCTACAACTTTAGTAATCTTCAGGTCATAGAAATAACGCACGAGGTAAGAAGATTACTTTAAGTTTATTATGTGGTATGAGTTAACTCACATAAATGAGGTTTCTATTGAAAATAGGTGTATAAAAAACATCATAAAGAGTGATTGTAGGTGATAGGTTGACTGAACCAATGGAGGACACTGAATGAGATGTACCATCAGGAAACAATAACTCAATAGGACTGGACAAGTTTGCCAAAGAAACAAATAAAGTTTTGTTGCTACGTATGTGACAAGTTGCTCCAGTGCCTACAATCCAATTTTGATCAGTTAGTAAGTGTAGTACTACAGATTCAGAATTAGAGTTGGAGCACATACCAAAAAATTCCAGCCTGTTAGACTCCTCACTAAACCAAGTGTAGCATAAGATTTATCTTTCTGCATATATCGGCTCACTTCTTGCCTCAAAAAATTCTCTACGTCAATATTTCCCAAACTTGCATTTTCTTTGTTATAAATCCATCAAAAACATCAATAGGAGTGTTAGCAACATTAGCAATTACATTATGAGAAGACAAGTTATAAGAAAATTTCTTCTCTTTATTCCGTTGTAATTGCTTAAACCACTCAGGTTCTCCATGTAACCGAAAATAGGTATCACAATTGTGGTTCAATTTCCGCCAATAATCACTATAACGATCATTCTTCTTGGTTGCAGCGGAACTTTTAGTTCCCTGCCATCCACATAATGTGTTATGTGAGTTCCCATAAGTGCCCCCATGTCTTACCATGTTTTTACTATTCTCAATAAAGTTTGCAAAACGGACCTTCTTTTGTTTTTCCACCCGTAATACTACGGCATACGCTTTTGCAACAGACAACATTGGCTCAATAAGAAGTATTTGATCTTTAATATATTTATAAGCCTCATTTAAACTCATAACAAATTGCATCAACAGAGTTCTATTTTCTGCATATCTCCATTCAAGAGCAACTTACAAGTACAATTCGACTCCCTCCGTCCCATAAAAATGAGCACAATTTGATTTTTACAGTTTTTAAGAAATTGATAGTTGTGATAGTTAAAATTAGTTAAATTATGTATTATTATTATTATTATGCCTTTAAAAAATTTTATTGGAAAACACCTCACCATTAAAAAATGTGTATTATAAATGAAGTGTATTTATCATAAATGAACTTAAAAAAAGTAAGTGTATCTATATATTAAGACACTATATATGGAAAGAGTGCTTATTTTTAAGGGACAAAGGGAGTATGATTCATCCCAATAAAGTTTCAAAGTGGAATAATACATTGTAACACTTAGACTTCCTTGACGGAAAGCACCAATTTAATTTCAATCTCATACAACATTATGTCATTACTTCCACCGAACCTATCCCTCAAATCTTCCCACAGTGCATGTTCAGATTTTGCAAATAATGAGGATGCGACAAAGTCTTTGGATATTGTATTCAATATGCAAGACCTCACTATGTGATTCGCCCTTAACCACAACGGATAAGTATCATTAGATTTATCAAGAGGCAATTACATTCTCAAACCCTAACTTTAGTTCGAATCGGTATGAATATCAGTTATCAAGATCATTACTGAATGATCGGAAGTTTGAAGGAAATGCGGGTTGTCATCAAATCGAGTGCTATGACTATCATCGAGGGTATCAAGAAAAGAATCAATGTCCGCACAAGATATATAGGACATGACAGAGGTTCAATTATCAAAGCGTGGGTATCATCGGCTCTGATATCATCTAAAATTAAGGATTAGGGTTAGATAGGAATAGATGAGAGGAAAAGAGTAAAGTGAATGTAAGGCATCAAATGTGACATATCTGCCCTCATTACGCTTATATACATAGTGTTGTGGAAAATATCCTTAATCTCCGCATATGCCCATATTATTATCAGGGACAAAATGATCAATATAGAAACAAACACAATATCTCTACAAATTCATTGAGCAACTCAACTAGTTGAAAGAAGCAGAGGAAGCAAAATCGCCATGGGAAGAAAAGTCCTCCAGTAAGCATCTAGTGTGATTCCCAATTCCCATTTTAAGAAAACTCCAATACAACAAAACGCCTATATATTTTTTAGAATAATTGAAAGAGATCTTGACTGTAGAGAAACATATATATAAGCTTTCTATTACATCTATACATAAGCAATATGCAATGGAACATATTGATACTGAAGTAGCATTTATACCTTCATCGATTCATCACTTGGATCTCTCAATATTGCGTCCTTTCATACCTGCTTTCTGCCCTACAGCAACACACCATGTAAACAGAGCATTTAAAAACTAAGTTTTCATCCAATATGAGCAAATCCTGAACTTTGATTCTTACTAATTTATTTATTTACTCATTAGCTAAATGTGGCTATGGCTATCAACATCACATTGAAAACTTAAATAAGTTCTTGTATAGGGCCACATGTTGATAAATGTCAGAATGAACTCTGAAGGAAACACAGCAAACGGAAGAGAAGTTAGTACGCTTGCCTGTTTGCCCGATTTAATAAGACTAGGTATAGTGGATCTTGAGTTGTAAGTTGAAACAGCTGTTTTGCTATATAAGCACAGGTTGTAATGCTGCAATTTGAAGAATCCAAAACCAGTGAACTACCAGATCATATGAATGTTTAAAGAACTTTCATTAGCTTGTTTTCTCTGTTTCATATTATATCCACCAAATTCTTTACTTTGAGGTTTTGACTTCTGATAAAGAGGTTCATTTTCAAGGTAGCATTTTTCAACACTGCAATAGTTTCTTATAATGTAAAGATGATGGAAAGGCATACCTGCCAAAGCATATTAATAGAACGATCCAGAAAAATGCATCAATCCAACTTGATTCCTTGTAGGCCACCCAAACCTAATGCAGAGAGAGCACATTCAATCAATTCTTCACATATTTATTCGAGGAAAAGAAAATTTCTAAATTATTGAAAGAGAATACATACGAAGCTTTCATTTATTTAACAAAACTTACTCTAAAAGTTTAAGACAATGTTGCTTAAAACAATTACGGAAGTTCATGCTTCTCCTTTTCTAGAAGCAGAAACGCCAATACCAGAATTCAAAATATTTCAATTGAAAAGCCTTTAAACATATTTATACTGCAAATTTATCAATATAAACATGTAATGCCATGCCAACTTGAGCCTTAAAAGTTAATTCATGATAATTGTGCGGAAGAGCAAGGAAGAGCTTTCTCATTCAGACATACCGACAGAGCAAAAACATTGATGTAGAAGTCAATTAGTGTCGCCGTCATCCACCTGCATGTGAGTCACATACATTCTGTCACTACACTCAGAAGCAAATCCCGAATCTACCAATGTATACAACATATCTAACTACTTTCCATTTAATATTGATCTGTTTGTGACACATTTAGCAAGGATTCTAATGGTGCATTATTCACCCTAGAAATGGTTAAAAAAAAAAAGGCTACAGAGGAATTATCGCATCCACTCTATGATTTTCCAGTCTGATTTATAAGTTTCTCCTCTAATTTTATACGAAAAAAGAAAAAACGTTCCAGATACTGAAAGATTAGGAAAGAACAATCAGAACTTACGGATACAAGAGCTCTTTGCGAAAAGGAGAGCCATCAGTTATGAGAGTGTAAATCAAAGTACTAAACATCAAACAGCCCAAAACGATGAATATGACTCTGGCAATTATTACAGGAGAGCGTTTCAGCTTCTGTTGCACGCCATCCCTACCAGACAGGAATGTCATCATGCGGGAAAATTTTGAAATTCATCTGATATTCCTAAATCTTGTATTTGACACGCCAAGTATAGTTTTACGATAAAAAAAATCAATTATAAGCGAGTTTTGAAGTACCAACTTGTTTTCATATCGCAAAAGCACATAATACATTGGATCTTGTGAAGATTCTTGAGGAGATAGCTTCATAAGTTGGAGAAAAATATAGGCACATGTAGTAATGCTGTATAAAAATACAAGGGAAAAAGGTTAACTGATTTTTCTAATACTAATACTCTGTATTCATGTTATTATACTAATGATAGATTTGAAATTATAGTTTTGCTTCAATTTCATGTAGTTAAAAAAAGCAAATATCAGAGTTTCAAGAATCATTGATCTTAACCAATCAAAAAACAAACCTTCCCAAGCAAATAAGCAAAATTATCCAAATCACACCGGAAAAAAAGCTCGATTCTTTGTAGTAAATCCAAGCCTGATATTACATAGAGTTCAAAAAAAGTAAATAATAAGATCGTCAACAACAACAGTTACTTAAAATGAAAAAGAACTTCATACCGCTATGGGTGCAATATTAATGTAAAAATCAACCAAAGTAGCAGCCATCCACCTGCAAAACCACAACGCTTTAGCTTTGATTTTCTCAACACAACGAAAGCAGAGATATGAAAATGAAAGACAGACGGAGTAAGAAGTTGTTTGCGAAAAGGAAGGCCGTCGATATAGATAGTGTAAATGAGAGTGGCGAGCATGGCGCAACCAAGCACTAAGAAGAGAGCTTTTAGGGACGTTGCAACAGGATTCGCCATTCTCACGACTTCGACAGTGCTTGAACTTGGAGTCAAGGAGTCGCTTTGGAGGAAGTTGATGTGGTGGATAGGATGAGGCCGCGTCACCAATTTATATAAGAGAAAATTCTACCTCCCTTCTCCCTGTTAGCCTTTTATCTTATGCGTCACTTTGGGCTTTTTAGAGAACTTTATTGTACCAGTTGGTACAAGACAGTGTATTTCACGCCTGACAGGGGCGGAGCGGAATGCACCTAAAAATCTATAAATCCCTCTCGTTGGAATGTGAAGAATGAAAAGGCCAAGCAGTTAAGACTTAGGAAACCTCAAAACTGTGACTGGAAACACAAAAATAAAATATGACTTATCATGGAGAGTGGAGACTAAATCAAGCCTATTTAGATCTTTATTTATTTTCTTTGCTGAAAATTGGTGACCAACAGAAATTATTAGACAATAATGATTCACTCATTGCTTCAGGTGTTGAGAATAATTTTATTTTGGCATTTTTCATGATAATATTAAGTGATGAATATTTGTTTCCAAAAATTATAGAGAGAGAAGAATTGTGAATTCATATTTTACGGTTGTACATTCATAATGTGGCCAATATTATGACGCTTCTCAAATATCGACATCATCTAATGTTACTCCAAATATCGAATAAGATGTTCACGATTCTCTTCGTCGACGTGGCTCAGATAACATACAAATGAAGACTATACGTCGACAACAACATGATTCTGGTCTTCGAACAATAGTCGCAAGAAATCAACGTTATAACTCGTAAATTGATGGAAATTTTTATGAAATTTTACATGTAAATTATTTACTTCTCACAAAACTATCTTATTATTATTATTACTATTATTATTATCATTATTATTATTATTATTATTAAAATATAATTTTTTACATATTATGCTAAATTTTCAAAATCTATTCACTATTTAATATTTATTATTAGTTTATAATTTTATTTTATTATTAATATGACGTTTTAAAATTAATTACGATGATATATCATTATATTTAATGATTAGGAATATTATTATACATGTAATGACAAATGAGTCATTCAATTAATTATTAATTATGAAGTAATTATTATTTCAATGATTGAAAAAGATGGAAATTATGTGATTTGATCTAAATATCCTCTATTTACTAATTAAAAATAATTAAAAAGTATTTTACCCTTTGTGGCTAATTTCTTTGGATCATGATTTTTGACCCAAAATTATGGCCAGAATTTAGCCCGAAAATATTTAGCTCATTTAATTGTCAATTATACTCTTTTTATGATTCTCAATGCAAAGACCATCTTACTAATTCCAATTTACAAACCTTTCTCTTTACAAGTTGTTCATCAGAATTTTCAAAATGTGTCACCTCTCTCTTCATCATACATACTACCCACACCTCTATCCATTCTTCTCTTCTATAGTCTTCTTAATGGTTTTTACTTATTTTAACTTAATCTAGATGAAATAATACTTTATAAACAAGGAAGCATGTTTCTCGGCCTTTATGTAATGTACAAAGTAACAAAACCCCGGGGTCTTTAAATGTTTTGAAAGGATAATTTATTCCGCTTATGGTCGAACAAATATAATTAAGTTAATAGACTTAATTATGATTTATTTGGTTGAAGGATTAAATTAGAAACACTTTTAGTTTAAGGACTAAAGTGTAATTATGCTTAGAAGGGTACCTATTCACCAATAGGTACCTCTACTTCTATAAATAACTTTTCTCTCCTCATTCTTCCACACACCATAGAAAGAGAATTGATAGCACTCTTTCACACAAAAGTAACCAACTTGATGGTTTTCTCTCGGGTGATTGTTTTCCGGTGTAGGATCGGGTGCGAAATATTGCCCGTATCCCGACGTGTCTGCTCCTGTGAATACGAGCGTACCCTCAACGAGATATCATTCTTCTTCCACTACATTGAATGAAATTCCAAGTTCGACATTCTGTTCGTTTTATTTACGCTTAATTAATTATGTATTAATTAATTGTGTTTTTTTTATCTATTTATTATATATATATCGTATTTCTTTCATGTTTGTAGGACTTATCTATATTTTCATGTGAATCGAAATATGTTGTGTCAAGAATAGATTTAGGTGTTATGGTGTAAAATCATGTTAATGAATGAGGTTGGTGAACATGTAGAATTGAATGATGATGTTGATGAGAATATTGAAGGAAGTAATCAAAATCAAAATAAAGATGAAAATATTGACATTTCATGTAATGTTAGTTTTGCGCCATTTAGAACAAAAATTAATGATATTTTGTTCATTGAGTTATGTCTTTGGGCTATATAATATTTATTTGAACTAATTTATGAGGGTTTAAATATGTTAAAACTATTTTTCTTATTGATTAATTTGAAGATAATTAATTTTTTAATAATTATTTAATCATAAATTATTATATTTGATAATTATTTTTATTTAATTATCGTTTGCTCCGGTTCAACTAATAACCTAATCATTAACTGGTGAACTAGTAATTCGATTTTCAGTCTGGATCACTGATCAGGTCGGATCTTAAAATATTAAATATATCTAGTCCTGTTTAATTAAAATTGAGAATAAAAAAAAATATCTTAGTTTTCTTGTTATAAGTTTATATCTAAACATGTAGATAACCAAAAAAAAAAGGTGAAGAAAGTTGGGAATAAAATATTTAGTTGTGGTAGGACCTGATCCCAAATGCAGAGCAAATATTGTGTGTAAAAAAAATTACAGTGGTAGTTACCTTCGCATATCCAACATGATATATGATTTTTGAGTTTTTTTTTCTATCAAAATCTGTTTGTGATATTAACTGCAATGATTGACATCTACTGAATTAATAAGTCAGATCAATTACTGCTAACAAAATAAAATTTTGATCCTCAGCAATGTTTGTGTGCCAGAATTATGCTGTTCAGGATATAAAAATTTACAATTTCAATCCGTGCATTAAAATCTAATAACAGAAACAACAGCAAAGTCATGTTTTTAAACAACAGATGCAAATGACATCCAACAGCAGTACAATCAAAACTATTTTTTTCGACAATAGAAGCTAATGACATTGAGCATCTAAAAACATCAAACAACAAAATCAGTGATTCAAAATTGATGTGTGTTGTCACATGATATATCCAAAATAATATGCTCCAAAAGGATTTTTTTGAATGCAGCCAATAATCCTTCATTCCTTGACCAATTTTCAACATCAGGATGGTGAGATCTAGTCTAGTATTTTTATTAGCTATTGTTTTGCTTTTATTTTTCTGTTACCGTTATATTCAGTTTTTTGTTATTTATCTATTGTCGATTTGATGATTTTGCATCCATTGAGTCAAGGACCTTGGGAAGAGATCGTCCTAATATTCTCATTTGTCAATCGTTTGATTAATTTCAGATTTTGCGCATTTCATTTCTTTTACTTTATTGTTTGGAATAACATTAAAATTCCTGGCGCACTTGCGTTTTATTTTCTAACTTCGTTCAAGCTTTTGTTGTTAGGAAAGGGCGACTTTTGTCACCTTCTAAAAAGAGACAAACAATTTGGCATGCCTGATGGGATGTGTCGACAATGGTAGTGACAAGAAACCGAGAAGCTGAGGCCAAGGACATGGACAAAGCTGATAGCTCTATGGTCCCTCATGTGCCAGAGGCGTCTTCGGGTCAAAACACGCGGGACATACAGCAAGCTGTCTGAGCAATGTACAAGGATATGGGTTCATTGGCACGGTCAATAGACCAGTCTATAAGCCAATCAATGGCCTAAATGACTCAACTCCTAACTAAGTCAGTGGCTCAATTGACACAGACAGTGACTCAATCAGGGGCAATTTCTGTGTAGAAACTTCCTGAGGAGATGGTCGAGAGTGTCCAAGCCTCGAAAAGGTTAGAGCCTGTGGCCTCTTCCCAACCGGTGTTTCGTGTTGAGATTGAACAGAGCATGCTATCGGAGAAGATGCCTAATTAAGTAAACCAACGGGGTATAAGTCATAAGATATCTAGAGGTTGATAAGGGAAAACAGGTGGTAATTGCCTATCAACCCCCACACAAGAGGGAAGACATTCCCAAAGCTCCAACTCTGCCAGTGGGTAAGCCTGTTACCCGCAACCACTAAGGGTATACTGATCCATTAACACAACCAATTAAGTATTAAGAAGGTGCTCCCTCCATTGGCAGGAACGTTACACTTAGAGGTAGTGATAATTTTAACGTACTATCAGTGGACTTCCCCTTGGGCAAAACTCGCATTTACTAACCCAGACCTTATATGGCAGAAACGGGGGGCAGGTGGACGCGAACGCAGTTCAAGAGGTAGTCTAAGATTTATTGGGCCCAAGTTTTTGGCCGCTTGTAAGACCCGGTTCTGAAAGCCATATCCGGAATACATTGACAGGGAACCTTTCCCAAAAGGGTGAAAATCTCTGATTTTCCTTTGTTTTTAGGTGATAGAGGCCAATCTACAGTGGAGCACGTTGCGAGGTTCACTACGCAATATGAGGGATTTTTTGGATGCCCAAACTATCAAAACATGTTACTAAGGTTGTTCCCAAACTCCCTCACAGGAGTAGTCTTTGCCTGATATGTATCCCTGCCAAGAGACTCTATTTTTAGCTAGCCAGATATACAGAAACTCTTTCACGCTCAATTCTTTAGAAGTGAGCCTAAGGTAAGCATAGTCGATATGTCTAGACTAACCCAGGCACATGATTTCATAGCTAGGTTTAAAATAATGAGGAACAAGTGCAAACTACTTATTCCAGAGCGACGACTAAAGTTATGAAGTATCAAGAGTTATTGCAGGAAGACACAGCTAGAAAGAAGCAAGATATGAGTACTTATTTCCAGGAAGTTCACCTAGTAGATGTACCAGAAATTCCTGGAGTAGAAGTGGTTGTGGCGGTAGTAGCAAGCAAAGGAAATATTACTTGCCCAAAACTTGTTAAACAAAGCTCAAGCTCTAACGCCAAAGGAGGTGTCAAGAGGAATTTTTAGTATACCTTTGATGTTAGTAAGAGTGTGGAGATTTTTTATTTTCTGTTGCAGGAGCATTTCCTAAGTCTACCAGAGGGTCATACCCTACCGTCAAAGGAAGAACAGAAGGGAAAAGATTATTGTAAGTTCCACAACACGTAGACTCATGCCACGAACGCATGTTGGGCTTTCAAAAATATCATACAAGAGAAAGTTAATAAGGGAATAATCGAATTTCCTAAGGAGACTATGTAGGTGGACAAGGATCCTTTTCCTAAAGGGGTAGGCTCCGTAAATATGGGCGCTCTTGACTTGAGGGATTGGCTCAACGAAAGGCAATAAAGGAGACAAAAGGAGAATGCTCCAAGGCTAGAAGGGAGGATTAGTAAGATTTGGGTTATGAAAGAAGAGGTGCCAAGGAAAAAGACAACACATTTTCCCAAGGAGACACCTTGTCACAGGCCCCGTCTTGTCAAGCCACCAGTGCCAAAAGAAGCAAGGAAGTGGGTAGTGGTGCGAGATCAAATGTGACCCCCGAATTCAACTACCATTTGTGTATACTTCCCTCCTACAAATGGTACCTGAATCCGGAAATCAAGTTTTTGATTTTTAGAAAATTTTAATTTAAAAACATAAGAGCCAAACTCATTTTCATAATCAACATTTCAAAGCTTTACAACTATTTAAGTTATTAAAGAAATAAGAAATAACATGTTCCTATTTCATTAAT
>CANYCX013382101.1:0-28451 GCA_948193385.1 Breynia disticha f. nivosa | reverse complement strand
AGAGAAAAACGTGAGATTTAGTGGCTGGTCTAGTGGTGATCATCGTGTGCCTCTTGCCTCACAAGAAAACTCATCCGGATTGACAAAACAAGGTGAATCGTTTACTCTTTTGTGCTAGTACACATTTCGTTTAATCCGTGTGTTATTGCTGTAGATGAATCACGTTTGGGATTCATTCTTGGTGTCATAAAGGGCACCTGAGTGTATTCTAAGGTGGTATTTCTTGTTCTTGGCAAAGAACTCACACATTTTGAAGGAGACAACGAATGGTATGTTCTTTCATTAAAGATTCGATCTTTATATCATATAGTACTCATTCGATTATATATATATGAATTAGTCTCGGTTTTGATGAGATCTTGGGCTGTTCTTGACATGTTTAACGTGTTTTTCCGCTGCCATTAAGATTTAAACATGCTAGGAAACCCTACAGTGCACTCCTCACCATATGTGGTACACCCAAAAAGTATGAAGATGAACTATGACTTGAAAAAATATATTGGTGGACCAAAATGAAAAGAGAAGTCATTGAATTTAAGGAGAAATGCTTTTCTTGTTAATGAATTAAGGTGAAACACTAAGCCTCAATGGGAAAGTTGTAGATACTCACCATTTTGAAATGGAAATAGGATCGGTTCACGATGAGTTTTTTAGTTGGCTTGCTAAGGACATTTTAAAATAATGACACTATTTTGGTGATCGTGGGTCGCCTAACCAAATCTACACATTTTTTGGCAATTAGGCAAGATGATTCTTTAAAAAACTAGCAGAATTATACGTAGCAAAGATTGTGAGATTGCTCGGGGTGCTGATCACAATTGTGTGATCAAGATTCGCAATTTACATCGCATTCTTGGGAAGTTTATAACATGATCTAGGCACGAGACTGAGAATCAACACCTTTTCACACACAGATTGATGGACTGCTTGAGAGAATAATCCAAACATTAAAGGACATGACGTAGGCACTTTTTTTGGAGTTTGGGGGCAATTGAGATGACCACTTACTATTGATTAAATTCACGTACAATAATAGTTACCATTCCAGCATAGTAATGGGGCCTTACAAAGCATTATATGTAAAACAATGTTATAGTCCTTTGCAATGGATTATAGAAGGACTACCCCAAATAGAGTGGCCAGAGTTAGTTCGACAAACACTTAAGAAAGTGGAAGTGGTGAAGCGATGTATAAGAGTGGCGAAGGTCTGATAAAAGAATTATTTTAACAAGAATAAACAAGAGGTTGTATATGAGGTGATCGATAAAACATTCCTGAAAGTATCACCATGGAGAAGTGTGATACGATTTGGTAATAAAGGAAAGTTGAGTCCTAGGTATGTGGGTCATATGAGATCACAGAATGGGTCGGACAATTAGCCTATAGGTTAAAGTTACCTAAGGAGTTATCCCGACTCAACAATGTATTCCACGTATTAATGATGGGAACGTATAGATCCGACCCGAGCCACATGATTCAAGAGTTGAAGATAGAGATTTTGAAGGATCTCTCATATATGGAGGAGTTGATGGAGATACTTGACCAACAGGTGCAGAGGTTGAGGAATTGATAGATTCCTATGGTCAAGTTAAAAGGTGATTTCATTCTCTGAAGGAAGTAAAGTGAAAATCGAGATGGATATGCGCAAACGCTACCTTGACTTGCTTTCATAGGCTTAGAATGATATTGCAGTATGAGTTTCAGTTCAAATTATGACCGTACTTAATAACTTGATAATATTGAATGTTATGTTGATAGTACAATGAGTATTAATAAGAATGGTAAATGGCTTAGCAATTTCAATGACAAAATTTCTCTAAGAAGACGAGAACTGTAACAACCCAAAAATTTCACTAAAATAAAATATTAAATGTGTCGAGAAGTAATGGTGACAAAAATATAAATAAATGGGGCAAAAAAAGAGAAAATGAGAGTAAAGAGGGACATGATCAAGTGGCATGGGCATGCACTGGTCGTGTAACCTCACTAGAAATCTATTTTAAAAGAATAGGCTTGATATGACCATATTAAATGATCGTGTGACTTGAGTGGATAAAGCACAGGCTTCAACAAGACTGTGTCAATTTCTTGTGACATCAGTTTTTCTTGGAATGTATAAATAGAGTTGAAAATCCATCCCAAATATGAAAAAAAAAATAGAAAACACCATCAGGAACCTCTCTTTTGCAACTATAAACACCTTCTAAACTCCAACAACTGAATTTCAAGGAGAACCCACATTGTAAACTCGTTTCTTTGAGGTAAGAAGCCTCTTTTTTTTTTTAAAACTCTTTTGATATTGCCTAAGGATTTTACTAAAAGGGTAGCTAGGGTTATAGTTTTGAATTGCATGTGTTTAAATGGGAGTGCTGGGTGGAGTTAGAAAGAGAGTGAGAAAACAAAAAGAGGGTGTGTGAAATGCCATTGATTAGGGTTTGAAAGGGGTAAATGTACAAAGTTAGGGGTTTTTAGTACATTTTGGAAAAAATAACTGAATTTAAAGAAATAGTAATGATGTATGTGTGAAATTGTGTTGTAGGACACAAGAATTCATAATAAGAGCGAGGTACAATATTCGTACAACTCGAGCTTTACGAAATTCAAGGTAAGTGTATAATCCCACACTTACCTAGATATTAATTATATGCACATGGTCAGCTATGTTTGGTTAATGGAGAATGAAATGTAAATTGATTGTGACAGTTTTTGTAATATTATGGAATGAATGTGATTGAAAAAGCATGAATGTGGTTTGGTTTAAAGTATTACTTATGTTGATTGATAATGGTGTGAAAGACATATATATAACAATCAAAATGAACAACAAATTTGTATGAGGTATGAACATCTTTGGAATCGCATACAAATCATGCATCATTATACTTATTGTAAGAGGTGACAATGTGTGCATAGGAAAATATGAGTTCCAATGGGAACAAGAATCTGATTGTATAGCTAAAAGAATAACAAGATGCCAAGTCGAGGTTCCAATGAGAACACCAGGATGAATGCAAAAGCGAGAGCTCTTAAGGAATGAGATGCAATAAAAATGGGTACAAAAGAAAATAATGAAAAGAGAATAGAGAGAGATGGGATCATACTATTTGCATCCTCAAAATCATGTGAAATTTTGTGAATAAAAAGAATGAAGAAAGGGTGATAAGTATGATCATAGTTAAAAGATGAGAATGTTGATATATACATTTTATCATTATGTTTCATAATAGTAAAAATGAACGTATAATAATATTAAAACGAGATTTGTTGAGTTGAGCTTATAGTCAATAATGTGAATGGTTAATATGAGTTTATATGAAATTTTGGTTTGTGGTGTGTTGGTATAACCAATGAAAATAATGGTTGAATTATGAAATGACAGTTGACGAGTTGTAATTTAGCGTGTAGCAGTTTGTATGAGAGTATATACTGTGTGCATTATGTAGGACGTAGAATAAGGACGACCATGGTCCCTTACACGGGTAGTATCAGTGGGTTAAACTTGTAGAATTTGGACAACTAACCAACACGGAGGAGTGACACTTTCCACGAGGTTGTAAATCACTGTGGAATGACACAATGGGTGTGGTAAGTTACAAGAGGCCATGTCATCCCACAAGAAGTAAAATGTAAAAAACACTGTGGACGTGCTAGCAGACAATAGGTCGTGAGGATCATCTGAATGGGAAAATATAAAATGCACTAGTGTGTTAAGCTTCATGACTGTGTATACCAATATAGTCACGGGACATGATTGTGATCTTAATTGGGTGCTTTGGCTTGAAAGTTTTGAATGTGTAAATGATGGTTGTGTAAATGATCATTTAATGCACGGTTTGCATAGATAATGCAATAGACCATGCACCATGTAGTTTCAATAAAAATCAACTTTAAATATACAAGACTCTTGCACGAGTTAATGCACGATTTACACAAACCTTTCAATAGCCCGTGTACATCTAGATATTAACTCAAATTACATATTTTCATCATATACATGCACATTTTCATTCCATTTCAATTATAATTATTCCAATTAGCATTTATAAGAATTCCAAATAATCAAAGCATGATCATCACATTTTAGTTGCAATCCAAACAACAATTTCATACCAATCACAACTTTCATCAAATCATTCAAGAATGAACTCATTCTCAATGTCATGCATTTTCATCCACTTAAAACATTAGATGATACTTAAATGATTTCAAGTGCATTCATCCATGGTCATTTTACTTTGCACATCTTTCCAAAATACTCATAATCAATAATGATATGATGTGATGAATGCATCCATCATTTGCAGCCTTTCGTACCCTCATTTTCATGTGTGCTCATTGGTACTCGATATCAAATCATGCATCCTTTGGTGTTCAATATGCATCATACCCATTGTTACTAAATCAATGTAAATACATCCATTGATGCTAAATAAGTGAATTTACATCCTTTGATGCCCATTATTCTTATGCATCCATCAACACTTTCACGTGACACATGCATCCATTGACGTCTATACTTGCCTATGCGCCTATTGACGCCTCTAATTAATTGTGCAAAATGATGACATGAATAAATGTATGCAATCAATCACATAACTATATAAGTTCATGCCATCTCGACCAAATCAATCATTAGCTCAATCATGATCATTTTAATGCAAAACATTCAATTCAATTTCTTATCATACAAATACATGTCATCCTCCTATTCAACATGCCATAATCAACATCATGTCAGGATTTTCATTTAACATTCAAATCAACAACATATGTTGTTCAGAACACATCACTTCGATTATAACACATTTGTCATTTAACACACAAACACCAATCAACATTTATTTTCACATATAATTAGTTAAATATAATTAACCATGCAAGGAGCGATTGATAGTTAGGTAAGTGTTGAGTATAGACTTACCTCAAATTCGAGCTAAGCATGCCTCTTCAACAATTGCTTCAACTATTCTTCGTCTCCAATTCCTAATAACATTAACATTTCATTTATCAATAATCACTCACAAAGAAATATCATTTCTTTTTACTCTTTAAGCCTAAAGATTGTTTCTTTTGTTCTTCTAGTCTTTCTTTCTTTTAGTTTACAATGTTTATAACTCTTTACATGATTTTTTTCTTTTGAAGTTTCCTCCTATAGTCGCTTACCTTTACTAACATACCCAAATTCTAAATTCTTCTCTTCACTAACTCAAAGATCTCTTATTTCTAAGCTCACTTCATTGCCCAACCTAACCCAGTCATTCTCGTATTCTCTTCCTCATAATCATTTCCATTCCACCTTCAACTTTTCCTCAATTAGCATAAAAAACATACCTTTCTTCCTCTACATACAAATAAATCATCAACCCATTATCTCTCATCAATCATCATAAAAGCTTTTACCTTAAGTGAGTATCCCATGATGTCAAGAGCACTCTTTGATGTAAGGTTTCTAGTGCTTTTCACATAGAATGTTAGGTTAGTTGCAATCTAGGCTGAAGGATTGAGTTTTGGGGTTGTGGATAGTTCTTTGGGGGTTAGGAAATGTTTGAGGTTCCAATACATTATTCCATTGCTTATGTAGTGTTTTAAACACTTTCTACGTTGTGCACAGTTTATGTAGCTCATTCATTAGCTTGTGCGTCTTAAAATTTTAATTGTACGAATTTTGTCAATATTGAGACTACAATTTTCAATCACAAACCTTTACACGAGCAAACCAAATTGTGGAACAAACCATATAACTCTACTAGAATTCAAAAATGCAATACACGGTTTGAGACACTGATTGACAAGGCTATGTAACTAATTGTGTAAGTTACTGGATTGAATTTTAAGGTACACGAGCGTTTAGTCAATCATGTAATTTCACTAGAATGTAGAAAATGGCAAATGGTCTAGTACATGACCTGGAGAGGCCGTGTATTAGGTAGTGTAACTTGTCTGGAATTAAATTTAAGTCAGGTTGAAGTTACAACCGTGTAACAAATTGTGTAATGTTATAATTGTGCAAAAAATAAATATTTCACTTGGACTCAATGTGAAAATAAATATAGATGTAAGCAAATGATTAGTGTTAAATTAAAATGGATCAATGAATATTTTTTTAAAATATAGAAGTTTTTATCAGTCATTTAAAGTGGATTAACAAGGGATTGGTTAGTAAATATTGACACAAAGATAATGACAATGTGTTATATACATCAATTATATGATATTTTGAACAATAGTTTTACTAATAACATTTTTACTAATGTAATGTTATTATTAAAGTTCAGTTCGAACGACGTGTTGTCAAAAACTAATAACATTTTTACTAATAGTATTATTATTAATGTTCAGTTCGAACAACATGTTAAAAAATTGTTGAATTTAGTTGAACCTCGTGCAATGCAGCGGATTGTCGTATATTACAATTCTATTAATTTTATTAATCTAATTTATAATATATTTTCTTATAAATTATTTTATGTGGTGGACAATATATAAATATTTTAAGCATAAATAAAATAGATAAATAAATTTTTAAATAAAATAAATAAAATATTTATTTATTAATTTTTAGTTCTCTAATGTCATTATATTTATTTGAAAAGGATAAATTTTCATGACAAGTAAATTTATAGTTAAAATTTTTAAAAATTAACTATTTGTTGGTAATTAAAAATTCACATGTCAATTGAATTCAATGTTATTAATGTAAAATTTCTTATCTATTAATTTGTACATATTTATTTCTTTTTAAATTAAAGTGACGCATGTCAATTAAATAAATTACAAATATTGTAACTTTAATAATTTAGCTCAGTTTTAATATAATATATAAATAGATAGATTGAAAATTATTAAATTATTTTTAATTGTGACACAAATTTTCTGATTTTGTTGTACTTGTTGAAAAATTATTAAAATATATATTCTTAGCATCAGTTTCTACCATAAAAGAAAAATATTAAAATTCATAAGTACCTTTGAATTTTATTTTACTGTAAAGCAAAAATATTAAAAAAAAAATCTAAAACTTGATCTTATTCGTCATATTTTCCCAGAATAAAAAAGAGAATTTTTTTATAAATATTGGTTTTTTCAATATTTTCTTATATTTATACTATTTAAATGTTCTTAACATTAGCACACGTCTTCAAATATTTTTTTAAAATTACTTCTCTTGTAGCCTATTTGTTAATTTTTTTTATCTATTTTTTTATACACACAATATTTTTTATAGAATAATTTAAATTATATTAAATAAATATTTTAAATGTGTTAATTATTAATAAATATTTAAGATTGATATTTTTATTAAAATATTTAGGATAATTTACCAATAAAAAAACCCGTAAAATGAATCAGAATGACTCAAAATAGCATAAGACCTAAACCAAAATAATGAACTTTTAAGTCGGTTATGATTCTTTTAAACTATCAAATATATAACATGTTAATTTACAAGTTACTTGTTTAACTGTTTGTGATACAACAAACTGGGACTATCTTCGTCGTTGATCTCTCAAGCTAGGCCGTTGAGCTTGTTCTATAGTGAACACTTACGCCACTTTCTCCCCTGAACCACAATTTCAATCACCTGGTCTCTCTCTCCTTCCTTGTTTCCTTTCCATCTGGCAATGTGTCGTCATTGTCTGTATGATCTGCATTTTTTCTCTAATATTTCTTATTTAGATTATGGGTATTTGGAAAAGCTAGTACTTATTTTATTAATCTGATGTTGTAGTAATTTTTTTTTGAGTTGTAGAATCGGAATTCAGTGATGGTTTGAGAAATTTGTATGATTCTTCTCGTTACCATGTGATTATTATGCGATTTATGAATTAATATATTCTAGACTAGCATGTATTGAATTTCTTAGTGGTCAAAAGCTTAGCATTAATAAGATATTTTTGGTTTACGGTTGTGATGGGTTGTTTGCATATAGTACAGGTCTCTTTCCACGAAGTGTTCGTAGTAATGTCTCAGTAAAAGTCTAAGATGGCTTTGAGGAGAATGAAAGTGCTGCACGATCTGATGAGCTATTCAGGAGTTACACGGATAAGATGTTACAGTTCCAAGGAGGATTGGAGCAAGTTGAGGCCAATGATACTAAAGAGGATAGAGAACCGAGCCAAGGACTACCCAATCAGCGATATGATTCCTGTTGCAAATCAGCTTCTTCAATACAGAGCCACTCTCATTGAAGGAATCTCCAAACTCATGAAAGTCTTCCCTGTCCAAGCTTGCAAGTAATCAAATCATTCCATTATCTTCTCACTTTATTGAAATTGGATTTTTGTTTTGTGCTGAAAGAAGTTTATATTTCAGATTCTGTCCGGAGGTGTTTGTGGGGGAACAAGGGCATTTAATCCAGACCTGTTGTGGGTTCAGGCGTATTGGTAAGAATCGGGTTCATGAGTGGATTCCTGCTAGTTTGGATGATGTCCTTGTGTCTGTACATACATATCGATCAAACCATATGTCTCATGATCTTATTAAGCATGATCAAAGATTTGATTTTGATCGGATTGATGCTGTTGTTGAGCTGTGCCGTCAGGCAGGTGCTGATTTGAGCAATGTGGATGGTTCTTATATCGGCGTGGGTCCAGATAGTGAAGAGGCGTTGTCACCAGAAGAGCTTATGTACGTTGCTAAATGGACTTTGAGGACTTGGGAGATGGTTAGGTTGGGTGTGAAGAGATTGTTGCTTGTTTATCCGGCGAAAAAGTGCAAGTATTGTTCAGAAGTTCATGTTGGCGTATCAGGACATAAGGCTCGTCTTTGCGGGATTTTTAAGTTTGAAAAATGGCGTGGAACACACTATTGGGAGAAGGCTGGTGTGGATGATTTGGTTCCTCCGAAGATGGTGTGGTGCCGTAGGCCTCAAGATCCTCCCGTTTTGTTGAATAAGAACCGTGCTTTTTATGGACATGCTCCGGCAGTAGTTGATCTTTGCAGGAAGGCTGGTACTATTGTACCGAAAGAGTATAATTGTATGATGAAACTTATGGGTACATCCGCACCGATGGCGAGTTGAATCTTATGGATGTTTCGTTCAATTATCTGTTATCACAGATTTGGGTTTTATAAGGTAATCTGGGCATTTTACAATGTTTGAAAAAGAAATATTTATTAAATTAGGGTGATGTGAAGAATATTTATTAAATTAGGGGAAAGAAAAAATAATTACTATTTTAGGGTTATTTTTTAGTAGTCCACAAATTTTAATTACTTTTTTAAGGTGATTTTTTCAGTAGTCCAAAAATGATTTTTACACAATAAACAACTTTTTTTTCATCCTACTTTTTTTTTTCTCTTTCTCACTATTACTGCTCTTTTTTTTTTTGAATAAATGCCTATACTCACTAACTCGTCGAATCAGTTAGGCTGAACTCATAAGCGAATGACACCACACATATGTCGAATCAACTAGGTTGAACCTGCATATGTGCAGCGGGAATACTATTTTTATTGATTAAGAAAACTCCCATTGAGTCATAGTACAACAATTTTGTAAGGCCAATAGGAATGTGAGATAAGCTATCGTTGTCTAAGCTAAAAAAAACACAAATTCTGGCCAACCAATTAGCACACTCGTTTGCTTCTCTGAAAGCATGTTGGACTGTGGCCGTTACGAACTGTTTCTGGAGGTTATAACAATCCCATAGTAAGTTCTGATGGCAACCTTTCCATTCAGCGGGATTTCGAAAAAAACTTACTGGCGAGTAGAGAGTCCGACTCAATGATTACTCTCTTCCATCCCTTTTCTTTCGCCCACAGAAGTCCATTCCAGATTGCCCACACTTTTGATAATAACGGTGAGCAAAAAGGAATAGATTTGGCCAGGAATCCTTTAACTATCCCCACATAATCCCTTACAAGTAACCCTACTGCACCTCTGCGGCTGAAGCTTTCGGAAGAACCATAAACATTAATGTGACGCCAATTTTCGTAAAGTTCATTTTTGAATAAATACAAACTTTAGCACTATTTTTTTTATTAAAAAAATTTAGCTAAGCAAGAAAGAGAGAACGAATAAATGGTTTTCAAACCCATTAATACAAGTCATACATCATTAATAATTTGAAATGCGGAAGCAATGGAAACGTTTTACACACAGTATTTGCAAATCTCATATGCACTACAGTGGTGTAAACACACAGCATAAACACAACTCAAAACTAGAAGCTCGACCTTCAGTATCGCACCGCTCAGCCTCGTCGATCATGTAGTCCCGTCCCTGATACCTGTCATTGTGCACACAAATCAACAGCCAACACGGGTGAGCATATAAAATATACTCTATAAGTAATCCCCTAGTGTTATCAAAGCTGGGGTGTAGGGGAATCTTCGGCCTCCACGGCCTATCCTCCCTAATGGCTCACCATAGGCATGCCACAACAAGTTATTTATGCATTTTATGCCTTAGGATTTCATCCTAACTCATTCTCTGACTTTAGACAATCATTTGCACTTTATTCGGGTGAAAATAAGGTTTCTGCACTAAAATAGGTTTTCCAAGCCTTAACATACGTTATTCATCAACAGGCAAAACCACAATTCCAGATGAAGAATAACGTAGGTTAACTTCTAGTTAACGTAGGTTTCTTGTGGTTAGTGTACGTTATTATGATAAATAACGTATGTTAATTACCCTCAGTGGCATTCTGCCCAACATTCGAAACATATATCTTACCTACACATCTTTCATCTCACTTGGCATATCAAACCCTTCTTTTAAACGCTTATTCACCCATCCAATACACTCAAACACATCAATTGTCCATTAAACATAAGATTATCATCAACATTAAATCATCATTCCACCATTTAATCATACAACACATATGACCATTCACACCTTAAGCATGCCAACCTATTAGTCTCTTAGTCAACCATTTTATACCTCTTTAACCACACACAACATTATTGAATCAACAAATCAAATCCAACACAATCAAACACATAATCAACATGCATTTATCATTTCTTCTCTATTATCATTTTCAATCACTCACAAGCAATCTCTCAAACCAAACCACAAACATACCTCTATTACATATCAAGCAAAAACACATTCTCATTCTAATCATAACACATACACGATTTTAATTCAAGGACATAAACACAATTACCATCAATCCCAATACATCTACGCACGCACATACAAGCATTATTCTGTGAAACACAGGTCATATTCCTACATATTCACATCAACATAATCAACTCCGCATACCAAACCAAGATCTTACACATTACATCAAGTTCATAAACACTTATTCTCATTTCATCACAAACATACAAGCTCACATTATGTCTCATAACTCATATAGTTCATCATATACACATAAACATATAACTCAGCAAGAGTCCATTTCATGATAAACATAAGTCATGTTCTTATCATAATCGCAAACCATTCAAATTCATTTTTCACACAACCGATATCATGTCATGATGTAATGAATGAATGCACTTGTAATGCTAATGCATTCTCACACGAATGATGTGCTTCGGAGCCTTATTGTAAGAGAGAGTCCACTCTCTTCCTCATTTATGAGCCGAAGCTCCATTTCATTTGTGAGTCGAACCTCCATTTATGAACCGAAGTTCCATTGTGAACCGAAGTTCCATTGTGAGCCAAAGTTCCATTTCTTCTCAATGCATTAACATACACATGCTCATGCCAACACAATGATGATATGTGTGAATGCAACTCATCCATTTCCAATCTCATCTCAAACTTTCACACAACACGTGCATATGAATGTTCCACACAACAATATACCATTTGACAACATAAGCCAACGCTCAAAATAGCCAACTTGTGGCATACCTCAACATACATCGTATGTAACTCAAAGAGTTTCATCATTATCATCAACAATGAAAATTCTATCATGCACATGGATGCTCAAACAAAATTCATTACATCATTCATAAATGCCAACTCGTGGCCAGAACATTCCCAATATACATATCGTAACCCAACATTTATAGCTCATATCAACATAGTATTCACCACACACATTTCATCATAATCTTTATTCTTATGATTAACCAACACATTCACAATGATGCACACTTATAAACACCACTTATAGCATACACTTATACATTCATCATCACTCTATATAAGTTTCATACAACATGAACATACACACATTCCCATAACCATTCATCTTGTTCAAACCAAGCCACAATCATTACTTAACACGTCATTTAAGTTTGTACAAACCAACCTCATATTTTTTTTCCAAACAATCCATACAATTTCCAAAACACCACATAAAGGCATAAGTCATTCAAGTATTTCTTTTAGCAAATTTCTATTTCCAATTCATTAAAACCAACATTTATGATATAACTTAATAATTCAAGCCAACCATTCGAAAGTAAGCGTCAAAGAACACTTACCTCGTGTTCCCGCGGGTTCGACTCGGAACAAATCCCTGATTTGGGTTCTGGTTGTTGTTTCCTACACACATTTAATCACGTTTACTATAGTTTAACAACCAATGTACCACATTTCAACATTTCCTACTGTTTTTCCCGAAATCCCCAAATTTCCCTAAAACCCTAATCTCTTAAATCTCACCAAATCTTATGTTTTAGGGTTAAAGACTTATGGATTCATAAACTACAAGAAAAAACCATCAAAACCCTACCAAATGCGGCTATTTTGAACCACATTTCAGTCCAAAATCGAGAATCTTACCTCCTTTCCAGTAGCTCCAAAACCTAGTTAGAAGAAGGATCAATGGAGGGACAAATTTATTTTTAATCACTGTTAATCCTCTGTTCATTGGTAGGTTTGATGTTTGGAAGGTTCTAGGAATGGTGTTTCATGGTTGGGAGAGAGTTGAGAGGGTTTGGAAATGTTTTTCCCTCGGTTATGGTTGTTCTCGGCCTTTTAATGACATGTCCCGAACCCCGATAACGTATGTCTATTTTAACAATTAACGTACGTTAACAAATATGCAGATTTTGGCCGTCTGTGAAGAATAACATACGTTATTCTCACAATTAACCCACGTTAATCACAATAACGTACGTTAATGACTCCATTAACGTACGTTAATTTAGTGCAGACTGCTGCACTTAGCAATTTTCGACCTCTTTCGATCCCGCACCTGCATATCCTTATACATACATGTTTCCCACTTATAATAACCATTATGTCAACTTAATTAACATCAATTAACATTGAATTAAACCTTATTCAATACCCAAATGTACATCATCTCATCCTTTTCATTTTCATCCAAGAACATGAACATTCATTACTTGGATTCGACCATAACTCACACAACTTTCTCTGCACATGGAAAGAGTCAAATAACCCACACACATATTTCATTCCCATTCATAATCATTATTTAAATTTAAAATGGACAAATTTCTGGGGCGTTACAATTAATTTTGAGTACTGACTTTGGGGAGGCTTGTCATTGTGCAGTTAGTAGTTGGGTTCCTTTATGCCTCTTGCTTAAATGGAATTCTCACATTTTGGCTTGAAAGAGGTTGATAGCGGTTTGTGAACATTCTCTTATTATGTGACAGGTCGCTTTTTGGCCTTAGAAAACCTCCACGTTGCAGTGTTTCCATGCCTGCCACACAAAGACGCCAAAGTAAATATTCCAAGGGATATCTGCAACTGTGTATGATTTATTTGTGAGATTACACAGTATCCAATTTTGTAAATCCAATGAGAAGAATGTGCCCTTCCATTCTGTTTTTACTACTTTGTTCCACCATTGTTGAATAGTGTGACAGTCTCTTAGGGCATGTAAAATTGACTCAGCTTTCATTACATCTTGTGCAGGTATCATCGGTTGCTAGGGCTCGATGCATTCTTTGTGTATTGAAGTAGCTTTCCATAACTTGCAAGCCAAAGGCAGTATTTCGCACGAATTGGGCCTCTCCATTTTCAGATTGCGTTCTATGTTTTGTGAGTTGTATCATGCACTTCTGTAGCTTCGTTAGAAAAACACGAAATAGCACTCGAGATGGAGAACTTACCTGAGGCAGTTGATGTCCAGTAAACTGCATCCGACCCTGCGTTATTGACCGGCGGCAAAGTCTCCTCCAGTACTTGACATACCCAATCTGAGAGATTCTGTCGAATCAGCCTGAGATCCCACTCATTATCCTTAACAAAATTGATTAACTCGGCATCCATGTTCATTTCCGTGTCTGCACTTGTGAGGTACTGTGAGAGGGGACCTAATCGTTTTATCCAGTTATCTCGCCAGAAGCGAATATTTTGTGCATTGCCTACAGACCAATCAATGCTATGGAGGAGTTGTCTATGATGATCCAATATTGCCCGCCATATTGGGGATAAATTATTTGTCCTTGAGTTTGCGAATATGAATTCTCCTCCTTTCATATACTTACCTCGTAGCACCCTTGCCCATAGGGCATTCGGGTCTTGGATTAGACGCTATCCTATCTTTACCATGTATGCCTTATTCGTGTTGAAAGCTGAGCGAATTCCCAAACCCCCTGCCTGTTTGGGCTTTCAAACTGAGTCCCAATCCACTAATGGAATTTTGTTGGATTGATCGTGCCTACCCCGAAGAAACCTCCTGGTTAATTTATCGATCTCTTGGCAGGTGCTTTTGGGGAGGGGTAGGGTTTGCATCTGAAATGCTGGTAAAGCATTGATGATAGAATGGATGAAGGCTACTCGCCCTGTTAGACTTAACTTGGAAGCACACCATCTTGAGAGGCGACTCCGAATGCAGTCTATTAGTGGCTTAAAAGTTTTGTGAGTGATTCTACCATCTAATATTGGAGTCCCCAAGTACTTACCAATGTTGTCTACTCTCTAGAAAATGCTAATTTTGCATATGTCAGGGAACAAAGCGGGATTATTATTTTTTCAAAAGTAGAGCTTGGTGTTAGAAACATTTACCTTAGCATCGAAGGCACTGTAAAACTTAGCTAAGCAGTCAATCATTACTTGGGCCTGCCGAATGGAGCATTCTCCGAATAGAATGAGATCACATGCAAAGAAGATGTGTGACATCAGAGGGCCCTAACCGATTTTGATTGGTGTCCATTGTTTTGCCTCTATTGCATCCTTGATGATATGGGCGAGTCTGTCCATGCATATGGTGAAAATATAGGGTGATAATGGATCTCCTTGGCAGATTCCACGAGAAGGTGTGAATCTCTCTGAAGGAGTGCTATCCCACATCACACGGAGCTTCACTGAGGTTATGAAGTCCATTATAGTACCAAGTAACTCTGAAGGTATTCCTGTTGCTGTAAGGGACTCCTGGATGAACTCCCAGCTAATTCTATCATAAGCTCTTTCAAGGTCTACCTTTATAAGAAAGATACCCTGTCTTCCTTTTTGGATTCACATGTTGTGAATAACTTCCTAGACAATAATGATGTTGTCCACAATCTGTCTGCCTGGGACAAAACTGGACTGTTCTTATGAAATCATGCTACTCATAAAAGGTTTGATCCATTTAACTATAATTTTAGCAAATATCTTATAGTTAACATTGCACAACCCAATCGACCTAAACTACAACATATTTTTGGGGTTATTTTTTTTTTGGAATGAGTGCAATGTTAGTGTTGTTAATGCTCTCAACACTGGATTGTCATGAGAAAAGTTCTCTGCACATAAATAAGAGACTAGCTTTTACCTTACTCCACTGAAACTAATAAAATCCTGCACTAAAGCCATCTGGACCGGCTGCTTTGGTAGGATCCACACCAAAAAGAGCATTGTGGATTTTTTTTTCATTTGGTTCACGTAAGATTGTATCACATGACTTTGAGTCTAGAATAGTGAATCGTGCCTTAGTACACAATTATTCCATAGTTCCTTGGAGAATAAGCTACTGAAATAGGCTCGTGCTTCTTCCCTGATCTGGTCGGGGGTGGATATGAGTTTACCATCCACCGTGAGAATAGAAGTGATTCGACGCCTGTTCCTCCGAACTGTTGCGACCGCATGAAAAAAACTGGTATTGCCATCTCCCATTGCAATCCATTTATCTTTAGAGCGTTGTTTCCACATGGCTTCCTCCTGGTGTAGTAGCAGTGCTAACTCTTTTTGAAGTTTACGCTCAAGGTTGCATACTTGCTAAGTATGTGACTGGCTGAGACGTTTCTAGAGTCCTCCTAGCCGACGTATTAGAACGTTCTTACGGTGAGAAATCGAATGAAGTGTTTGCCTACTCCATTCCATAAGATTTTTTGTTGTGTTCCTTAGATTCAGTAAGAGATCACAGTTATCTTGCCATCCTGTCGGAACCACTTTGCTGAAATTTTTTTCATACCTCTAAGACTCTTGAAATTTGAAATGACGCTTGGACTTAGTGCTGAATCCCATATTTGAAATTCATAACAAGATGGGATGGTGGCCTGATTTCACTCGCGGCAGGTGTTCCATGTAAGAGTCTTGCCATTCATGCAACCATCGAATATTACAAAAACCCCAATCAATCCGCTCAAACACTCCTCAACGCTCTCATGTGTAGTACGGGCCTCGAGGTTAGAGCTAAATTAAGCCACAAGAATCAATACAGTTTATAAACATCATGCACTCATTCATCGAAATGGGAGCTCCTCCCTTTTTATCATGAGGACGTAGCATTGAGTTGAAGTCATCGATTACAACCCATGGTTTTTCTATGGTGGCTGAGATTGCTGGCAGGGTTCTCTATAATTCTTGGTAGTTTGCGGGCTGCAGATACCGTAGATTGTTGTTATGTAATTGGATCTTTGTTTGTAGGAGAAGGAGGTGTGAATCATTTGACGTGTTTGCATAATCGGTACAAGTTTTAGTTCATTGGTAGACCACAGGATCCAAATCCCTCCAGAGAATCCAATTGCTTCTTCCCGGATGGAGTATTTGAAACCAAGTTTTCCAATAATTTGAGCAGCTTTGTAGCCACTAATCCATGTTTCTAAAAGAATGAGGATTGTAGGCCGGTACATCACAACCAGCTGCCAACAAATAAGAACAAAAAAAAATTACTAGCATAACCACGACAATCCCAAGATAAGATCATTAAAATATTATGGAAATAGAGGGGGTCTTCAATTTGTTCAAAATAGGACAATTGGTTGAGGATAGTTTCGAGTCCTCTTCCATTGTTGTAATCAGTTCTGATGGTGGAGCCTCTAATAAAGAGCTAGATGTATTCTGGGGAGGTTCAGTGCTCGAGAGCGCATTTAGATCCATGGATGTTGCACTACTAATCCCATCACTATTTCGAAGAGTAGAAATGGAAGTGCTAGTTTTGCTAGAGGAAGATTTACTGTTGTTTCCAGGAGGTCCATTCACAGCTGTTTCCTGTGTTTTATTTGGTGCTGAAACCTCTTACGTGGTAGGTTTGGGAATAGGTTGGTTGACTGTGTCCCTTGTTGGTTTCCTATGAACACGTCTATGAACAGTTGTATTAGGTTGGGATGAGTTGGTCGCAAAAAAAATAATTGGCCCAGTATCTTTTGTGCGAGAACATATGATAGGTGTGTCTGGGACTGGTTTTGCGCTCCCAGAGCTACATGATATCTTCTGTTTTCCCTTTCCTTTCCTGTTTGTGGTGGATTTTGGTTGACCTAGCATGTGGATTTTGATAGGCTGGACATAATTAATTGCTTCCAAATTTGTCTCGTTTCCCTCCTTTGCGAGGAAGTGAATCTGGATCCTTAATCTCTTTTATTTGGCTTTTGATTGCCCAATTTCTGGGTGCCTTCCAGGTTAGCAATCTTTCCTTGTTGTGGTCCTTTGCCATCTTTAGAATCCTGACCATTGCTTTGTCTTTCTAGTGGTTTGTTTGCCGAATGATTCCCAGCCACTGAAGCTTTCACAGCTGTCTTGCATCTTCATTGGACCTTCTTCACTATCATCTAATTCCCATACTGTTCCCTAAGATCAATTTCCTAGAGCATAGTTGTTAGTGTAAGCTCTAGCCCAATACATTGTTTGTAACTTTTATTATTGATTAATAAAATTATAAGGCATTATTTTATCATATCATGTATTAGCCTGTGGTATGTGTTTGATAAAATATCCAAGAATGTTGATTAAGCGCTTGAGGTATCAAGGTTGAGGACCTTGATAGTAGAACTTGGAAGTTATGAGACTAACATTCTGAATATCCCTAGTCGCTTGTTTCTATGGGAATAGAAATGAATTAAAACTAGTATGTATTTTGTAGATGATCATATTCTACGGGTCATAAATATTTGGGATATCTAGCAAAGTGCATAGGTACAATATAAAGCATTGTATTTTGAGAGCGATCACTATTTGCAATGTCAAATATTATACTTAGACTGAAAATCATTATATCTCTTGTTGTGATTTTTAGTGTACTTTGACATACGCCTAACGTGACTGTAAAAGGTTGACAAGTATGAGTATGATTGAGTATGCTATGAATCATAAGTAAGAGCAGGAGTGAGGTGAAGGGATTGACCCTCTCAATGAGAGTTGATATCATTGGCCGCTTGATAGACAAGATTGGGAAGAGTGTGGCCGCACCCAAATGAAATGATTAAGTCATTTATTCGAACTTATAAATTTTGTCATAGAGGTCAAGAAAAGTGATTTATCACTAAATAAGGGTATTAGCGACATGCCTTATGCTAATCAAGATATCAAAGGTCAAGAGATTTATTTGAATTGTAGTAGGGCTATTGACACCGCTCGTCAGCTATTTTATTCAGGGTGATCATAGTGTTTTACTAGAGACCGCCTATGATTTATGAGTTATTAAACTCATTGCCTTTATTAAATAGTCCTACAGATCGCACATGGATGGTAAAAAACCTAAAAGGGTAATTTTGGTATTTCACCTTAGGTCAAAATCTGGCTATTAGGCCGGATTGGGCATTTGGGCCAATTTTTGTAATTAGGCCCAATATGAATGAGAAATAATATTTCTTACATGATGTTAAGACAGATTATTTATTAAATATGATGTCTTAAGTGAAAATATGTAAAAAATAAAGAGAGAGAAAATTTAGGAAGCATGACTTAAATTAAACATGATTAATGTAGGATAAATTAAAAGAATAAAATCTTTTAATTATCTACATTTAATACACGAAAATGAGGGAGTTTTTAAAGAGTATTTTTAATTTTAAAAGTCTTAACAAAGTCCTAATGGAATTAAGATTGTTAAGTATTTTGAATAACCAAAACTCTTATCTTTAAAAAGCTAAAAACCATAGTCTTTATTCATTCTTCTAGCCGTCCCTCAAACACCCTCCTTTGGTTTTTCTTAGACGAGAGAAGTGAGGAAACATAGGCTGGTCATTAGTTGAGCATCGTGTGCCCTCAATTTCGCAAGAATCTCATTAGAAACTGACCAAGAACAGGTAAATCGTTATTTCCTTTGTGCTAGTACACTGTTTTGCTAATCTGTGTGTTAGTTCTTGTAGAGGAATTGCAGTTGTGATTCTATTAAGGTGTCATAAAGGTCACTTCAGTGTATTCTGAAGTGGCAGACACTCATATTGTTCGTTGAGACCCACGACATTGAAGGAGCAAGAAAACTAGTAAGTTTTTCATCCTCTTAATGTTAACGTTTTGTAAACCGATCGTATATTGCATGTGTTAAATTGATTTCATGTCGATTCTTGGATGTTCTTGCGTGTTCTTGATCATAATTTCTGCTTCCATTGAGTCTAATACACGTAGGAAACCCAACAATAGTTACACTTTGTTTTAGTGTGTCAGTACTTGCTACCTTCGGTTGGTCAATGTTGTGATTGGATTGGTTTTGTTTCTCTGAGTCTGGCAGTACAGTCTTACTAGCGCAAGTCTTTGCTCGGTGTCCATATTTTCTGCAAGTGAAACATATTGCATGGAATCCCTCATATTGAATGTGGCGTAACTTGCCCCTAAAGTAAAACTTAGATTGTAGTGGTTTGCTTAGATCAACAAACACTCTTATGCGTGCAAAATGGCTTTGTGCAACGTTTAATTTGGTTTGATCCACACGTAGGGTCCTTCCGAACAAGTTACCAATGGTAGCAAGCCATTCTTTTGTGAAGAATTCCACTGAAAGCCTAGGGATTCTAATCCAGACCGGAATTGTAGTGATTAAGGCTGTGTCAACATCGAAATCTAGACGCCATGGATGTACCGTTAGATAATGGTCAGAGATCAGCCATGGTCCCTCGTACAGAGCTTTATCGTAGCCCTCTTAATCTGAAACTCGGATCACGTAGAACTGATTCCTAGATCAAACATGTGGATCCCACTTATGGGTTGCCACAGTAGCTTTATTTTGGTTTCAATGATGCGCGGTCCTAAGTTCTTCCCAAGGAGCTTGATGATCAGTGCATTCTTCCATAGAGCACAAAGTTTCAAGTGTTCTTCTTTTGAGATATAAAGGACTGGAATGCCTTCAATGTGGTTAGGTCCTCGACTATAAGTATCATTGGAGAAGGCTTCTTCCAGTAGCACTTCTGTTGGGTTCCTGGTTATGCCTTGGTCTCCTAACATCGTGTCTTGGAAGGACGATTTGGGTGTTTGAGTGCTTGGGCTCCTATGTGCAGTGAGTGGTGGTGATTGGGTTGGGGAATTATCATCCACCATTGGAATAATATCGTATATGTCATTTCTTGAACGTTTAAACATTCTGGGAAGAGTCAAATGTGCGTGTAATGCCATTTGGGGATTATCTGGATCGTGGGTTGGTATCGGCGGGTTGGGAACCCCTCCGGCACTGCTCGTGGTGGTCATCGGATGTAATCTGGAGAAGGGCGCTAGAGAGAGAGAGCAGTAGGGAGAGAGATTACTCCTCTTCTTTACATCCTATTTTTTCCTCTTCCTCTCTTCCTCCTTTTTATTTTTTCTTTTTCCTCTTCCTTATAGGACTCTTCCTCTTCCTCCCTTCCTCTTTTTTCTTTATTCATTTTCTTTTTTCTTATACGACTCTTCCTCTTTCTCCCTTCCTCCTCTTTTTTTCATTTTCTTCTTCCTTTTCCTTCGTTAAAATTTTAGCCTCTCATTCCCTCTCTTTTTCTCTCCTATATTCTTCTTTTTCACAACCTAAAAATAATCCCCAATGACCAAAACCTCCTTTCTCTTTTTTATATCATTCTATAAGTAAGATGTGCAATCAAAAAATAATCTGAAAACTAAAAAAAATGAAAGAAGATAAAATGGTCATACCTTTAAAGAAAAAATAGGTCAAGATAAGGATTTAAACTTTTTATTTTGTGTTATTTTTTTCTTTGTTTCTTACCTTAGGCTAACGTTTTCTCCCTTCTTTTTTTAGGTCCTTGATATGGTGGTATGGTCATGAAAGGAGGAGAGCACCTCTCATATTGACTTGTGTTGCTAATTTTTTTACTACAAATTTTTCTATTATTGATGAACTTCATTGCTTTGTTTCTGAGTTGTTGATTTCCTTTTACTGTCTTATCATTATTTTGGTATACTGGTAGATTGAGTTGTCAATTGAAGTTTTTAAATAAAAAGCAGAAGTGAGCAAAGTTTAAAATTGACACTAATTTGTAATTAAATAATATAATTACAGTATGTCAAAAATTGGCCCAATCCCAAAACCTAGCAAAGGTTAGTAAAAATTATACAAAAGAACAATTTTTTAAACTCTATCTATCAAAATGACTTGTTGAATTTGAGTTCATTTAAAATAGCAAATTTTTTAGTTATTTTATCTGAAATATTTTTTAAGATATGAATTAACTGTTAAACTCTTTAATTTCATTTAAAATAGAAAAGGTTAGTAAAAATACGATTTAATTTACAATTATGACACTTTTTTTATCCTGTAAATATTTTTTAATTGCATAATTTGATATCATTTTGGCACTTAAGATATGAATTAACTGTTAAACTCTTTAATTTTTAGGGATTTATTTTGTTAGTGTCTTTACATTAACCCATGCAATCATACACGTTTCTCAACTTAAAAGATTTGAAATTTAAAAGATAAAATTGATCCAGAATTATTTCTTATTTGATTAAGGTGAGAGAATTTCTATTATTTTTAAAAATCTTTTGGGAGGCAAAATAAGAAGGCTACTCGAGCTCAACACTCCACGTGTTTCTCTTCTTCATTTGTAGGGTATCTGAAATCGGGCATTTTACATGCAGAATAGTAAAACCTAAAGGGATGGCTCCAAATATAAAGAAAAAGGACGCGATTGTTGAAGAAGTATACACCTCTTCTCATTCAGACGACGATGAACAGTCATTAAAGGTATTTTTCTTGTCTTTTGTTTTATTTTTTGTGGGATTTTTTTTCAAAAAATTATTTCATTTTTTTGTATTCACGTGTTGTTTTATGAGTTGCCATTCTTGGTTTATGTGTTGTGTTGTTTGATTAGATTTTCAATTTGTGTAATGTTTGATGCTATTTTGTGCCTTCACATTCAGAAGAAGAATGTCATTGGTCAATTTTGATATTGGTTTAAGATGTGGGTATATTTGTGGCTATGATTTCATGGGGTTTTTCAAATCGCAATTGTTATTGGTTTAAGATGTATCTAGTTATTGTTGATACTTGTTTGAGAATTTTTTTGGTCGAATCGAATGTTGTATCTTCGTTTAAGATTGTGGGTCTATTTTTTGCTGAGGTTTTGTTTTTATAAGTGGATATAAAATTTTTTGTGTTTTTTTTGTGATTTATAATTTAATTTATGATATTTGTTAACCATGTGTCTAATTGTGTTCTTAGCCAGTTGATGGTGTGATAAGTTTTGATTGTTTTGATAATCATTAGTAAGGGAAAAAAAGATTATCCTTAAAATGAAGTTATGTTTTTTTGTTTTTTTTTTAAATTAAATTTGTTTTGTAATTTAACAAGATTCATTTAGACTCATGTTTATAAGTTTATTTACTTTTTGTTTCTTATTGAGTCTACATTTGTTTGTAGGATGTTCTAAAAAAGAAGAACTCAAATCATGATGAAAGCGAAAGTGATTCATAATTTAATTCGAAATCAAAAGTGAAAGAAAAAGTTCAAGCTAAAGGAAAAAGAAATTGTAAAGAAAAAAGTTTTAATGGATAGATCGAAAGATTATGAAAAGATTATGAAAAGGTTGGTGGGACAAGCATTGGTTTGCTCATACACATAAAAGAAAAAAATATAAGAAAAACAAATTGTCATTCTTTATAATTGATAAGATATGTGGAACTCATTTTAAGAAACCAATAATCCCTGATAAACAATATTCTTTGATAATAATAATAATATCAGAAGGAAATCAGAGTAGAGATAAAATGAAATCTTCATTTTATAGAAACTCGGGTCCAAAACATCAATAACATAAAAATTATTTTACAGCGAAAACAGAAAGAAGTTTGAAAACATTTTAAACTCAAAAGAACATCATTTACAAATATGTACAACATCTGTACAAATCCAAAATATCAAAAATGAAAACTGGAGCTCAACCTCTGACGTAAGCTCGAAGAACACCGATCAACTCTGGGTCCAGTGATAGCAACTACCTACGATCTGCACAATCATTTAAAATAATAACGGGGTGAGTATAAACAATACTCAGTAAGTATTCTTAGCTTTGAACTTAAATGATGTGCAGGGGAAAGTATAAATCAGTACGAGGACGTGCCTATCTACCTTGTCCCTAGGCATCCCCGAATGTCAAACAAATAGTTTCACACAGATATCAAACAGCACACAGCTCAACAATCCACACATGATACTATCAGTAGCATAAGTTCACACAGAACAGATATATTGCACACAGCAATATCAACAACTCATAAATCAACGTCCACACAGGAAATTACATATATAAATAGGCACACAGCCAACATAGATCACGCACATCTCAATATATGACATAAATGCAATTCTATGCAATGAAATGTCAATGTTAATGCAATTCCACATAGGATGACTGGGGTATCTGGACCACACATAGCTCAGCCCACAAAGAACACCTCTGCACCACACATGAGAGGTTTCAAACCGCACACAGCTCAGTCTATTGATCCACACAGGCAAGTCCACACAGGAATCATAATAATCGCCACACAGGCTCGTGTCACACAGTATATGATATGTAAATGTATGAATAAAATCAATATGAAAATCATTCATATTCTCAAACACAACACAGCTCACACAGAGCAAATCAAATCCACACAGGTACAGCTCACACAGAGCATAGAATACCACACAGGTAGATCAAAGATAACATATCAAACTCGTACAAGAAACAAATACCACAAAGGTATACCATATCATCTCAATCAAAAAAAATACCGCAAAGGTATTCAATCCATTTCAATTAAAACATATCAATACAATCATAAACCAAACGTCTCATATTCACTATAATTCGTCTAACAACTCAACATTCCATTATAGGCACCTATCTTTACTTTGCTTAATCAACGTAACTCCAAATCAATTACGAACATTGTAGTAAGCGTAAGAACACTTACCTTGAAATCAAGCCAAAATCAACAAACTAATCCCCGAATCAAACTCCTCCTAATAGTCGTACAGATCTTCCTGTACGAAAATAATCATTCATACATTGATTTCAGCTTTAATTCCATTCAATTTATAAGAATTCCATAAGTATTCCAATTCAACATCAACCATTTGTAAACCTAAAGTAAACCTTAGGTTTATACCTCTTTTCCATCAATTTTCCACATAAACTCATCCTAACATATATCTACTATCAAATTCCATCTTCTCAACATTAATATCAGCAATATTCATCAATTTCCAGCAACTAAAATATCCATTTTATCCAGCAAAACCAACCTTAAACCTTAAATCAACCATTTAACAATCTTCCTACCATCTTACCTTATTAAGTTATGCAAGAAACCAAGCTTAAAATCACTTCCTTGCTCAATTTCCCTTTTTCTCAGTTGTGCCCTGATGTTTTTCCTCTACAAAGATTTTGGTTTGAAATGAAAAGTGAACCTTTGCCGCTTATCGATCGAAACTTATATTTTTTTTCCAGAAAAAAACACGCCACACATGGTGGAAGTGTAGTACGCATGGTCGGTACGACTGCGCGTACTTCCTTGTCTACTGCTCTTACTCTTTAATTCCAAATTTCTCCAATTTTCTTCGATCGTTTCGTGTCAACCTTCGATCAACCTTTCATATTCCTTTGTATATTAATGTTTAAACACTTATTTATCGTCATTTAATGACGAAAAATATCCACAATGTTACAATTCTCCCCCTTTTAGAAAATTTTGTCCCCAAAATTTCAAATCAAGGAACTTAGAAGCAAAACCTAGATCGTAACATTCAATATCGAAGTCTGAAATTGAAACATACCTCAATGATTTGACGTAGAATCAGGAAACAGATATGGATACTGTTGTCGCATATCTGACTCAACCTCCCAAGTTGCTTTTTTTGGTGAATGAAAGCTCCACTTCACCAAAACCATCAGAATCTCGTGATTCCGTAAATGTCTCACCTATCGGTCTAATATCTCAACAGGCTCCTCCTCGTACGTCAACTCCTTAGATACCTCTATCTCTGGAGTGCTCAACATGTGACTAGGATCTGATCAGTACCGTCTCAACATAGAAACATGAAATACGTCGTGTAATCGGGATAACTCGGTTGGCAACCTTAGTCTATAAGCTAATGGTCCCACTCTCTCGATAATCTCGTACGGTCCGATATACCTGGGACTCAACTTACCTCGTCTCCTAAATCTAATCACACCTTTCCAAGGTAAAACTCGTAAGAAAACTCTATCACCGACCTCATACTTTATCTCTCGATGATGTCGGTCGTAGTAGCTTTTCTGACAATCCTAAGCTGCTCGCATACATCTTTTCACAACATTCACTTTATCCAGGGTCTGCTGAACCAACTCTGGTCCCTCAATCTGTCGTAAACCCTCAACATCCCAGTAAACCAGACTACGACACCGTCTCTCGTATAAAGCCTCGTAAGGTTCCATCTCGATACTAGAATGATAACTGTTATTGTATGCAAACTCAACTAAAGGTAAGTGATCATCCCAACTATCACCAAACTCCAGAATACATGCCCGAAGCATATCCTCTACTGTCTGTATCGTTCTCTCCGACTGACCATCAGTCTGCGGATGGAAAGCCGTACTAAACCTCGAACGAGTACCCATCGCATCATGGAGATTCTGCCAGAATCGCGATGTAAACCTAGGATCACGATCAGACACAATCGAATTAGGTACACCATGTAATCTGACAATCTCAGCAACATATACATCAGCAAGCCTATCCAACGTGTCGTCCTATCGGATAGCTAAGAAATGAGCCAATTTCGTCAATCTGTCAATAATAACCCAGATAGCATCGTGACGTCTTAATGTCCTCGGTAAACCGATAATGAAATCCATGGTGATTTTCTCCCACTTCCATTCTGTAATATCAAGTGGTCTTATTTTCCCTGCTGGAGCCTGATGTTCTGCTTTTATCTATTGACATTGGAGACATCTAGCAACAAACTCTGCTATCTCCCGCTTCATATGTACCCCCACCAATACAACTCTCATGAATCTCGATACATTTTTGTACTACCAGGATGAACTGATAAAGGAGAAGAATGGGCCTCTGTCATCAGCTCATTCTTCAACTCTACGATATATGGAATACACAGTCTATCCCAAAAATATAGTACACCAGTATCATCAAGTCGGTGTAAAGTAGGTACTTTTCCTCGCTCTACCTTCTTCTTTATCTACATCAGATGATCATCTTCATTCTGACGCCCAATAATCACATCTCGAATCTAAGGTCGAACGCTAATGTTGCCTAACATCTGATCCTCAATCAAATCTAACTGCACTCGTAACTCTTTTAAAGCAAATAGAGACTCCGCTCTCTATGTAACTAAATCATCATCCCCTGTCTCTTTTTTGCTAAGTGCATCAGCGACTACATTCGCTTTCCCAAGATGATACTCAATCGTGCAGTCGTAATCTTTCAACAACTCAATCCACCGCCTCTGTCGAAGATTTATCTCTCGCTGTGTCATATCATATTTCAGATTTTTATGATCAGTAAAAATCTGAAATGTCTCCCCGTATAAGTAATGACACCAAACCTTCAGAGTATGAACGATCGCTGCTAACTCCAGATCGTGATTCGGGTAGTTAGCCTCGTGCAGTCATAACTGTCGTGAAGTATATGCAATAACTTTGCCGTGATGCATCAATACTCCACCTAATCCAGCTCTAGAAGCATCTGTATAAACAACAAAGCCACCTCCCTGAGAAGCTAACATCAGAACTTTCAATTCCCAAAAACTCATCTCACAATTGTCATTCCAGACAAATGGAACATTCTTCCTTAACAAAGATGTCATCGGTCTAGCTATCCTTGAAAAATCCTCAATAAAACGACGATAATATCCAGCTAAACTAAAAAAACTACGTACCTCGGATACATTTTTCGGTATTTGCCATTCCTGCACTGCTTATATCTTACTAGGATCGGGTTTCACTCCCTCTGCTGAAATCACGTGTCCTAGAAAGATAACTTTAGATATCCAGAACTCGCATTTACTGAACTTAGCATACAACTCTTTTTCTTTCAATACATCAAGCACAATACAGAGATGTCTCTGATGCTCCTCCCTGTCTCTCGAATACACCAGAACATCATCAATAAAAACTAAAACAAACTGATCTAAATAAGGCTAAAATACCTTATTCATCAGTGCCATAAATACCGCTGGTGCATTCGTCAACCCGAATGGCATAATAGTGAACTCAAAATGCTCGTAACGAGTCCTGAAAGCAGTTTTCTCAATCGAGTTATCCACAACTCTCAGCTACCAATAACCTGATCTGAGGTCAATTTTTGAAAATACAGTAGCTCCCCACAGCTGATCAATCAAATCATCTATCCGAGGCAACAGATACTTGTTCTTTACTGTCACTTTATTCAGCTGTCGATAGTCGATACACAATCGCATACTACCGTCCTTCTTTCGTACGAACAACACTGGTGCTCCCCAAGTTGATACGTTAGGTCGTATAAAACCTTTCTCTAATAATTCCTCCATCTGTCGTTTCAACTCCTGTAACTCAACAGCTGCCATCCTGTAAGGTGCAATAGAAATTGGTGCTGCTCCCGGCACAGTCTTTATCCTGAAATTAGCCTCTCGCTGTGGTGACAATCCTGGTAACTCGTCAAGAAATACCTCAGGATTATTACAAATAATCTATACATCTTGCACCTCTAACTTAGGTTGATTCAAATCAATCACTGAAGTAAGATAGGCATTACAACCCTCTCGTATCAATCTCGCTGCAATCACCGCTGAAATCAGGCAAGATGGAATATTCTTCCTTTTGCCTACTAATAATACACGTCTATCACCATCAACCTCAATCACAACTTCCTTTGAATAACAGTCGACCATAACACAATTTCTGGATAATCAATCCATACCTAAGATGACTCCAAACTCTGCCATCCTCAAAACAATCAAATCTGCTAAATA
>CANYCX013381141.1:0-13053 GCA_948193385.1 Breynia disticha f. nivosa | reverse complement strand
AAATAGGATCAATAGGATTCTTATTTCTCTAATAACCTAGAAACTGATTTGTAAATATTTGTATTTATATATGTATATGATTATGGATTTGGTTTTGGAAATTAACCTTTATGATTAATATTATGAAATGTTGATATATCTTATTTTAACTTAAAAATTGATTTCTGGATTTAGATATCATTTGTAGGAGGGAAGTAAACGCAAATGTTATTTAAATTCGGGAGTCACACTTATCACCAAGTCATCCGTGTAGAATCAATTAACAGATAAATTCGAATCCACCAAAATATCCACATGAACAAATTCTGAAAATTCGTTTTTTTTCAAATGTGTAAAAATGTCCACCATAATGTCCATTTTTCGAATGTCATATTCTTTTGTGTGAGTATATTGTTTTTAGTTTAAATATATAAAAAAGTTCACTTCACTAATTCGGTATATCCTCTCTAATTTAATACAATATTAATTAGTTACATTATATGTTCTCTCTATCACAATTAATTATTATCTTTCCTTTTTAATTTACTCATTTATTTTCTCCATTATTTTATTATTTCCATATTAATTTTCTTTTTTTACTTTTGTATTCTCTTTTCAAACAAGACATTCGAACAATACAACAATTTCGGTTATATTATCTATTTTCATATATATTTTTTATATAATTGTTTAATTTCGTTTGTTTTGAATACAAATGAACATCATTGAATATTTTCAATATTCATCAAATGTTTTGATATGTTATAAATACGTGTTTTAAAAACTTTATGTGTTTTTATTTTTTTAACATTCAATATAAATAAACATTAATGAACATAAATAAACTTCAATATTCAAATTGTATTTTTTTATAGCATTGTTAAACTTAGTGTTCAATTAACATTAATAACATAAATAAACATTATTTAATAATCAATGTTTAAAACAATATGGTTAATTGTTGTGTTTGTTTTTAAATTTTATAAATTATGTTGAACATACATGAACATAAATGGATATTATTTCATAATCGATATTCAAAAAATAGAATGGTTGTTTATTATTTGTATAGCTAATCAAACATGGATAATCATATAAATATTTAATGATGTTTGTTCATGTTCAATATATTTTGAAAAATATTAAATTTAAATCATTGATAATAATTGAAATATTTAGTGATATTCATTTGTGTTAAGAAAACAAACAAAATTCTATACAAATATTTAAAGCATACACTACTATATATGAACATATTTAATTATTACTTGATTATTCTTTTGATTGGAATGAGATTGAAAAAAGAAAAAATCAATGTAAAAGTAAAAAAAAATAATGGAGAAAACAATCCATAAGTAGTGAGTAAATTTTTTTAAAAAGAAAAAAGTTAATTATAAAAGAAATAATATAATATAATTAATTAACACATATGTGTCAATTTTGAATGAAAAAAGAAAATACACAAAATTAAAAAGTTGAATATTTTTATATATTTAAATTTAAAATATGAGATATTGATTAAAAAAAATGCATTCAATTCAAGCATACGAAGAATCAAATGAGAAAAATAAATGTAGACTGTGTAAACGAATTATTCTCCTCCCCACTTACTTTGGGCCGAAGAAATGCCCAGTCGTAACCCGTTCTCCTTAATCATCATTACCAACTGCTCCACACGAAATACCAAAATCGCCCGCACGCGCTGCCCTTCTCTCGCATCACAACCGACTTAACAAAGCCCCATTTTCGTAAAATTCAAAATTATTACAATATTACTTGATTACTCCTATAAAACCCGAAGTCCGCTCCAACGTAAACTCGATTCAGCCAGTTCTTGTCCACCAAGTTACTATAGTAAACAAGAACATGGCGGAATCCAACGACGTCAGGGTTCCATCCGAAACGACGTCGCATCGTAACCGTCTTGATAACTTCAAGAGAAGTGGTCCCCTCTCGCGGTTCCTTTACTTCGCTAGTAACGGCTCCTGGCGTGATTTCTCCAGCGATATTGTTTGCCACGTCAAATCGGCTTTTCTTCAAGGTAACCCTATTGTTGACGTGTCAGTTTTGGATTCGAGGTTTCTGTTTGACTTGATTGGTATGGTTCAGATAGATTTTGACTGTGGAAAGCAACGATCTATTGCTTGGATTGATGAGTATGGTCATTGTTTTTTTCCAAGTGTTTTTATCAGTGAAGAATTCGACGACGACGTCGTCGAGGAAAAGAGTAACAGTAATCATGATCGTAAAATTGAAATTGAGATTAGAATTGGTAGCAGTGGAAATAATTGTTTGAAACGTAAACGAGTGAAAGAAAATAAAGAGGAAGACGAAGTGTGTTCTTCAAGGAAGTCAAATGAGGATGAAGAGCTAAAACGACAGCGTTTAAGTGGAGAAATGAAGCGGTGGAGAAATGCAAGGGTTTTGAATGAAAGTGAGAAGGGGTATTCCGCAATCAGGGATCAGTTTCTGTTAGGAATGAAGAAGGTGAATTGTAATGTGGTGGTTAGTGCAATTCATTACTCTTGTGAGAAATCACGGCGCCAGGATTTTGATAAGCAAGTTAAAGCGACAGAGGTGGCACGTGGCGCTTCCAATGTGGTTTATGCGTGGTTTGGTGCTTCTGGGAATAGCGTGGAGAGTTCTTTGGCGAGAGTCTTTCAGGTTGATTCTAAGGTTTCTGGTGCAGAATGTTACGGTGTTGGTGTGTATTTGTCTCCTATTGGATTGCCACATGCTAGGTAACCCGTTTTCTCAATTAATTTTTAGTAGTAATTGATTGTGTTTTGAGGGTTTTGCTGATTGTTGTCCTCTTCTCGTTGTTGTTTTGCTTCTTTCTTTTCAGTGCTAATTTAGCAGAGGTTGATGAGAATGGTGAGAGGCATCTTATATTTTGTAGAGTAATACTAGGCAATGTTGAGAAAGTGGATGTGGGGTCTCAACAATCTAACCCTTCTAGTGTAAGTTTTGACACTGGCTCTGACAATCCAAGGAATCCGAAGTGGTATGTTGTGTGGTCCAAAAGTATGAGCACACGCATTTTTCCGGAGTTTGTTGTTAGCTTCAAATCTTATAATCCTGTGCAATGTAAGTTGTTTCTCTATTTTTGTAATGGCTTGGTAGTCTATTTTTGCATGATTAATATGATGATGATTTCATTATTTTAGGCCAAACGGGAGGTTTGTCAAGTGCGAAGTATTCAATTGAGAAATTGTTTTCCAAGTTGAAGAGTTTACTTCCTGTTGCGAATATTCGGCGTGTTGCAATTTTGTATGAAGGATACAGGGTAAGCTGATTGATTACCTTGGTTTTTACTTGAATTAATCTGTGAGCAGTGTCGATGTTGTAGAGCTGAAGCAACATGAAAAAAAATGAGTGACATTAATTTGAGTAATTCTACTTTTTATTGGCTTGTTTGCAGTCTGGTAAAATGGTCAAAGATGCTTTCGTAAAGCAGTTACGTTGGACAGTTGGAGACAAAGTCCTACTATCTGCAATAAGGGAGATTTGTGGTTCAGAATGAGGTTTTTCTGGTTTTATTTTCTATGGATGTGTTTTTTTACATCCTGTTATGCTTATAGAAAAAAAAGGAAATACATTTACATAATTACATGTACCGATTTCTCACAAGTAGGATTTACCATACCTTTAGCAAGTATAGGTGCCATGTTTAAAACAACATGACCTGTTTGTAGGCATTCTTTGTTATTCCTCTCAATATAATGTTGCAGAAATGACAGATATTGTTCTCTCTTTATGTCCCTTTTTTTTACCTTTAGTTAATTTGAAGTGTGCAATAAAGGAAGTGTTTAAGATAATCGATATGCCTTGGAAATACTGTGTTGATAATTCTTATCCAAGGAGGAGACCAGTACACACCAACACCGTGATATTCCACAGTGTAAACTGCACAAGGTTATAGTACAACAGTAGGAAGATAAAAGAGTTCGGTATCATTTTTGTTTGTTTATTTGTCCTGAGTACCCCAGACTAATTCTCATTCGAGTCGGGCAGGACAAAGTTCCGTATCATAACACTGAAGGAAAATCATATCTCCCTGCCTTTCTCTTCTTTCTTTATTCGTAGTCGAGGAGTTTCACCGTTCAAAGATGCTCGACCAGAGGAGCTCTCCTGTTTGAAAGTCATTGTCCAATCCAAACTTATTTAGTCGTGAACGTAACCCTCCATCCCCTTCATACTATCTTTCAAAAAGGATTTGTAGCAAGTAGAGCAAGGATAAGTATACCTCACTCACAGACCTGAAAGAACTCCTGACTGAAGCCCGAGATGAAAACTTTGCGATATTATTTATCTCGAGGTATGTTCAATGTAATTCTGCTTTTTATAAACTTTGAAAGTTTTCTTTTTTGGATTCTGTTGGTTCTTTACGTATTGCATTTGTCCAAATAATGATGAGCAGAACACACTAGAAATTCTGATTCGGTTGTTTGCGTCGTTTTTAGCAACATCGTGTGGGACTCTGAGGTTATTAAGAGATCCAGCTCGTTTCTCTTGGAAAGGTTTCTCATGAAAAAAATGATGCACAATACAAATGCTCCCGGAGTATATGTGGGCACGGCATCTCATTCTCTGTTCTCTTCGTTTACAGCATCTTGCATAACTTCTGGTAGCGGGAGGAGGGTGCCCACGAAGTGCAGAAGTAGGCCACCTTCAAGCGTTGTAGTTATTGAATGTTTTTTGGTAAGATGTGCATATGCAGAAGAGGAATTTGATAGTTGTATAGTGGTTTTTTCTATGTCGTCGCACTGTACGCTAAGGTAGGATTAGCAATTGGGATTGACGAGTTATTTAATCGTGTTAGTATATTTTTTTATGAAATATTATTATTTATGACATAAACGTTACAAATATTAAATTATTACTCATACATTAGTCATCATTATTTGGCCAACAATAGGCAACATACTTGATGTGGTTTTGTATAGTATAGATATATGTTTTTGGGTAAACTTCCCTCTCAAACTTCTATGAAAACGGTGTAGGTAGGAGAGAGCATCACAACATCATCTTTTTGACCCTCAGCTCTAAAAATGCTTAGTCCTTATGTTGCCATTTCACATTATTTGATGCGGTTTTGTATGGTATGGATATATGGTATGTCACTTTTGTTTGGAAACCATTTCCCCGGCAAGTAAACTACACTCTCTTTCTGTTAAGTTTCTACCAACCCACGAAGAAATACAGCTAAGAAGTTGTTGTCCATGAATGAATCCCTTACGGAGAAGATGATAAACCCAAGGAAAAGTAGAGCACTACATCTCCCTCTCTAAGACGACTTTATCTCACTGATTTGCAACAATCATTGGCGAAGAAATATCTTCACACGTTCTATTGTATGCATAGATTGAATCAATAAAAGATGCAATTCATGAATTTGTCCTGATAATACACCAAGTGAAATAAAAAAACACAATAACCAACCGCATAAAATTGAACAAAAGCTCAAACCAAACTAGGCAGAAGAAGGTGTAGCAGGAGGAGAGTCGACAACAGCGGTAGCCTCAATATCAAGTTGGTCGGAAGCAGAAGAAACAAAAGTCCAGTCAGGAGGGAGCGGAGGAAGTGGCGGGTAAACAGTGGGTTTGCGGTTGATGTCCCAAGGTTGTCTCTTTTTTGGCCTGGTTTTCATGTGGTGTGCTGTTGCCTTCTTTTTCGGCCTCGACGAACACTCTATCGATAATCCACACTTCCCCATTAACTCTTCGCTTCTGTTCATCTTGGCATGGTTGAATGTTGCGGATGGTTTTGGGGTTAGCAGAATTGGTGACCCAACTATGGAGGAGATTGACATTTTCTCTGAGGATTTTGCTTTGGTTGCAGAGGGGAATGGAATGGAATTTGGTCCTTCCGATTGGGATAAGTTGATAATTTGAATACCGATTTTAACCTTTATTATTTAGGCTTAATTTGATTGGGCTATAATTTTGAATGGCCCAAATTTTATATATATATTATACATTCTTACCATCTATTTTTTAAATCTATCAACTTTTTATAATTCAACTTCTCATGATTTTTCACAAAGACATCCATTAACCGCTGAAATAACTCTCAAATTTTATAAAATTGAATTGTTTTTATTAGACTTAATATTCATGTGAAAATTCTTTTTAAGTTGTTGGGTTCGTTGTAGTAATTGAATTTTAATTTTGTGATAATATCACATGTTCATAAATTATAAATTCAATTATTTTTAGTTATTATATTGTGATAATAACAATTTTAAGATTTAATTTTGTAAATATCGTCAATTTTATACAGTTAAGGAAATACAATTTTAAAAAAAAATTCTAAATATACTTCTTAATTCTTATTTCCACCTACATACAAAACCAAACATCTCTTTCAATAAAACAGAAAAACAAATGACAGTTTCTCTCTGAAAATCTCACAACTTTTTTTCTCTTCCTTTTCAAACCATATTCTTGTCCGCTTGTTTTTCTTCCTCTGACGATTCTCTTTCTCTATTTATTCATTTGATAGTAATCGTTTCAGCTCTATTTATCGACTTTATGCCTCGACTCGTAATGTATGTATTGCATTCTTCTTTTTTTAATTTCTTATTATTTTATCGGATGTTTGTTTTCGAAGTAACGCGTTTTTTTTTCAATTGAGGTATTGCATGTCGTATTTTGTTCTTATTTTTTTATTTTATTTGGAAAACAGTAAAAACACAGAAGGGAAAGATGGATAAATCTGCACAAATGTTGTAGAGAACATTCGTCCGATTAAAAAACAAAGAAATCTAAAAAATATCTTATTTAGCGAAGGATGGTAATCTTAGTGCTCCTCTGGTAATTTTAAAATTGAAAAGATAATGATGACACCACAATTTGTGAAGCATGTTATTATGTTGGTTTCAATAATAAGAATTGTCATTTTGATTATATTTATAATTAAAAAAGCTTAAGTGACATATTTTCAATAAATAATCTCAAATCATACTAAATGTTAAATTTTTTCGAAAAGAGTGATTTAAATTTTGAAATATATTTCTTCTTGTCCAAATAAAAGTAGCGGCTTCGAGTGGATTTGGGATTTATGTTAATTTTTTTGGTATGGGAATTTATGCTGCAAGAGTGAAGGATTCAAAAAAATTATAAAAATAATAGATTAATTTACAATAATATAAAAAATAAGTGCGAATTATATTTTATTAAATATTTTTGTAAAACTATCAGATCATTAATTTCACCTTAACAACTAAATAAATTTGTAATTAAACAATAAGATTTTAATAAAAAATGAAATACATTATTAATAATATAAGAAATAGTATTATACATTGTTTTATAAATACTAGTAAAAATTATAAAATAAATTTAAGAATTATGCTGCTGTATAAAATATTATATAATTAGTAAAAAATATTTAAAAAATAGTATTATTTAAAAAAATAATATTGTCAAAAAAACATTAATTCAAAAAGAGAAACAATCTCTACATCGGCAGTCGCGTTAAGGGATAATTGTGCTCCCCGGTTTCCTCCCTCAATACTGCTTAAACCATATGCAATTCAGACTCATCTCTCCCTCTACACTCCACTCCACTCCACTCCACTCAACCCATCGTCTACATTCTGAAATTTCTAAGAAATTATTCTACAAACAATGCATCTGCTCAGCTACATACCAACTCATGTTTTCCTCCAATGTTCAAACAGCACTCTTTCCTTCCTTCCTCACTTCTGCTTTATTCATACCGTTTGGACCCAAATTTAAACAAGCCTGTGGAGCAGCCCACAAGAAGGAAGGCATGCGAGCATTCAAGGAATTATGGAAAGTAAAACTGTGGATTTTTGCTGAATTGATTATGTTGTATTCAGATGAAAAAGGGGGCTTTTCATTGGGAAATCTGTAATTGACTAAGAAAGGAGAAGAGACCAATTAGTCCCAAGGGAATAGACTATAAATATGCTTTGCCATCAGAGGAAGAAAGGACAACCGTTCAATATTCAGAAAAATACAACTAATTCGCTTTACATTGTAATCAGTGATATTTTTTTCATTTTCCTAGTGATTCTCTATTTTAATCGTTTTCTCATTCTTTGTTTATTTTATTAATTGTCAAATTGATGATTTGAATTAATTGAGTCAAGGACTCTCAAAAAAAGATCGTCTTAATTTTCTCAAATTGCAATCGTTTGATTTTTGGAGTTTCAGATTTCGCGGGTTTTTATTTATTTTTCGTTTGGAATAACGTTAAATTCTTGGCGCACTCGTAATTAATTTTTCTAACAACGTTTGTACTTGCGTTGTTAGAAACGGACGACGTGGCAAACACGTACATTCCCAATTCCTGCTCACACATTCAACGCACATTTACCACTTCGTTTATTTCCATAATCACAAAAATTAGAGTTAATATTTGTTAATTATTCTCTAATTTGTCAACTAATCTTATGCATTGAACCCTATTTCTCACCTCGTCTTACACATAATCACAGAATTAATTTTTACCTTACAGTAATGGAAATGTTGAACCCCACTCGCGCCGTTCCACGTGTCACTCCCATATATCCAGTTTCCTCATTTTTCTTATCCAGCCCTACCCAGGCGCTTCTTTTTTCTCCCATATCCAAACAGTATTTCTAAGAAATAGCAATCCGACGGCCACAAATCCCAACCCCACCATGTGGGACCAACCTTTTCATTTATTTACCAAAACTCCAACTTCTCCCCTCCACTTGTGGAATTGGGAATGGAGGTGTACCAGGTTCAGGGGTATTTCCGTCATAAAAAAAATACTAGCTGGAGTTGGTGAGGTGTGAGAAGCAAAACCTCTTCCAGATAGCGTCAACTAATATTGCCAGCCTGGACTTAGCTGTAACCCACACCCCCTCTGCAACTAATGCTCACCCGATAGTGAGAGAGAAAGAGAGAGAGTCGTATATCCTCAAAGACCGTCGTGCACTCGTCTTTTCATTTATCATTTTAAATATTACGATAAAAACAAACACAATCGTAAACTCTAGAACCCTCTGAACATAGGAGCAGTACTAGGCCATACAAGTAACAGCAAGGGTCTGTTTGGTTGTGGTAGCAGTTATGTGGAAAACGCTGCGTTTTGTTGAATCTTAAATCGTTGAAGTTACTCTAGTGTTGTGTGGTGAAGAGAATAATGGATCCCTGCCCATTCGTTCGGCTTACAGTAGGGAACTTGGGATTGAAAATACCGGTGGCATCTAAGCCGGCACGCTCCGTTGTCCACCCTTCCTCTTCTCCCTGTTTTTGCAAGATCAAACTCAAAAACTTCCCTCTTCAAACTGCTGTCGTTCCCTACATTCTTCCTGACACCCCCGACAACCAACTTCAAACTCTTGCTGCTACCTTCCACCTCACTAAATCTGACCTCCATAACCTCCTCTCTAACTCTCTCTTCTCCGGAAAGCCTCAACTCAAAATCTCTATCTACACTGGCCGACGTGGTACTACTTGCGGCGTTAATTCCGGTAGGTTGTTGGGGAAAGTAAAGGTTCCTTTGGATTTAGCGGGAACGGAGACCAAAGCTTCTGTGTTTCATAACGGTTGGATTTCCTTTGGGAAAAAGCAGAGTTCTAAAGGAGGAGTCGCTGCTTCTGCTCAGTTCCACTTGAATGTGAGAGCCGAGCCGGATCCGAGATTCGTTTTTCAGTTCGATGGTGAACCTGAGTGTAGTCCTCAGGTCTTTCAGATCAAAGGTCATATTCGTCAACCTGTTTTTACTTGCAAGTTCAGTTTTCGTTCTACCGGTGACCGAAATCAACCGTCCAGGTCAGTTCTTTTAATTATTCGTATTTCTCACTTTAAACTTTCATTACGTACGGAGAGATTTACTTTCTGTTAACTACAAGCGTTACAGCCAAAGTTAACCGTACCGAATTATTCTCTGCTTTTTATTTAAATTTGTTTCTTAATTAATATTTGACATAATTATGTTCAGATCGTTGCAATCGGAGCCGAATAGTTCTCGAGGCTGGCTAAGTTCATTCGGAAGCGAAAGAGAGAGACCTGGAAAAGAACGTAAAGGATGGTCAATAACAGTCCACGACTTATCCGGCTCACCAGTAGCCGCGGCATCAATGGTGATGCCATTCGTAGCTTCTCCAGGCTCAGATCGAGTGAGCCGCTCAAACCCCGGCTCATGGCTCATACTACGCCCGGGAGACGGAACCTGGAAGCCGTGGGGGCGGCTTGAGGCATGGCGCGAACGCGGCTCATGCGACGGACTCGGCTACCGCTTCGAACTCATTCCTGACATGAGTGCAGCCGGCATTGTTTTAGCCGAGTCGACTCTAAGCTCAAACAAAGGTGGAAAATTCGTTATAGATCTCGGGGCCGGCAACGGGCGAGCGACGCCGAGCGCGACGTCTCCGGGTTGCAGTCCTCGAAGTAGTGGAGATTTCGGTTATGGACTTTGGCCGTATTGTGTGTACAACAGAGGGTTTGTGATGAGTGCTGACGTGGAAGGAGAGGGAAAGTGTAGTAAACCTAGCGTGGAGGTGAGTGTTCAGCACGTGAATTGCACGGAAGATGCAGCAGCATACGTGGCACTAGCGGCAGCCGTGGATTTGAGTATGGACGCTTGTAAGCTGTTTTCGCATCGGCTTAGGAAAGAGCTTTGTCAGGATCTGGAGAGCGTGGGTTGATTGTGGAGGATTACGGCTGGAGGATTAATTTTGTGGTGCTGGGTACGTTTTGGAGTCTCCATTACCGGTGGTTTTTGGTGGGAATTGTTTTTATTTGAGCTAACTAAGTAGTTATTGTACAGTGAAGAATGTGAGAGAGAGTTTAGAACAGGCACGCTTTGTTTTTCTCGTGGGGCTTGTCAAATGTGTTAATTCTCAATATTTTGTTTTTCTCTATAATTTTAGTGGCATTTTTTTTGATGATTGGAAAGTAATGAGTGAGGGATAGCTGTAATGCGGTAGTGAGTTAGGATGGGGTTTGGTTTGGTCTGAGTTGGGGAGAGAGATTAATAAAGAAGGTAAGATTATTAGGTGAGTTCCACAACAAAAGTGCATTATAAAAATAAGAAAGAGGGGGTTTGTTTTGAAAGTGGGTGGTAGAAGAGGAAGGGTGAGTGACGAGTAGTAAATAAGGGGATGGAGTGTGTGGTGGGGGTAGTGGCATCCCCCTGTACAGCTGTTGTGCCAAAATCACCTCAACACTTGTACTTCAGTATTTTGAACACCGCTTTCAATCCCTTTCACACACTAATATTTGTTCAACCGTTTTATTTTATTATCTTTATATTATTTATTTTGATATATACATAATTTTTATAGATATTATTTAACAAACATTTTGTTTCTTGTCAATTCTCAACTACTAATCTATTAATTTCATTTAAAATCACCTGGTATGAAAGAAAATAGTAAAATTGTGATTAAAAACACTTGTTTTTTTAACTGAAAATTGCAATTTCTACTCTGCAAAACTAGAACGGTTTTCTGAAGTCATCAGTCAATAAAATATTTGGTTTCCTGCTCCAAAACACAAAACGCTATTTGCCACTCAATTCAATTGGTGTTTCTCAAAATTAAATTCTCAATTATTGAACTATTCCATAACACATTGTAGTGCTAAAGAATTACAACTTCACCACCTTACACCTCATAAATTTACACTTAGTTTTAATGCTTATTCATAAAATCAGACCCCTATCTATTACATTGACTTACACCCCCGTCTCATAAAGTTATACACAGTTTAACTTTTACGATTTTATTGAATTACATAGTCAAACCAATCATAACAAATGTCACTGAATAAATGAAGAGTATTTTAAGTAAAAAAATAATCTCATTTATTTTGAGATATTCAAATAATATTTTTGTGTCAAGTAGGAAAGATATATACCTATTGTATTAACATATCTCATGCCATTATTAGAATTAGAATGTAGTATTTAGTGTAATTTGTGAAATAAATTCTAGATTGCTAATAGCAGGACATTAGAACTTTCAATATTTTTGTGAGAAGCGAAAGAAATTAGGATACTACGTAATATATTAAATTCAATAAAATAAGAAACATTATCAACGAGCATGATACTCATATTAAAAATTACCGCAAACAAATGTTCTTGTTTTGTAAATGAGGTAAAAAAAAGAAGCGAAGGTTTATGATTTAATAAGACAAACAACTGTAATTATTAGATGTGATAAAACATAATAAAAATACATAATAAAGCAGTGCTTAATGGTTATATTAAAAATTAGGGTTTAGTAAGGTGGAAAGGAAAAAGAGTGGGTGGTGGGCACGCAGTGGAGTGGTGAATTTGAAGTAAGGTTGGCGGTGCGATGCGGCAGCTTTAGCGGGGACACACAGACTGTAGAGCGAGAGCTGCGCACATGAGGTGAGACCTCTCCGTAAAAAGTGCATTCAATGACCCACCTCGTCTCTCTCTCTCTCCACCACCCTCTAATAACAACTCACATACGTACAATCAATCATCTTCACGGGTCTCTACACTACCGTTTGTTTTTGCCTTCTTCTGCTGCTTAGGAATCTTGCCTTTTTCTTCCTCCTATAATTGCCAAATATTACCCATTTCGATTGGGAAATTAGTAAGTTCGTTAATTTCAGAACATTGCAGTGCGCCAATTTCAATAACATATTACTGCTGCCTGTTGAGTTGGCTTCTTTCGTCCTTTTACTAAATTATTCTTTCAATAATTTATATCTATTTTTTTATATATTTAAGCTTAATATAAACTTATACTTGATATATATTGAATTGTTATGATATATCATTTATTTTTTAAAATTAATTTTTATCAATTTTTATAATGTTAAACTAAATATTAATTTTACGTCATTGTTATATTAACTTCGTTGATCTTAATAGTTAGATATATTTATAAATTAATAAATAAAAAGTATTTTATCAATTTAAATATATTATAAACTTCTAATTTGATATACTTATTGAAAGAATAATTTAGTCCGCCCATGACGTTTGGGTCGTCAAATATATATAATTAAGTTTCGGAACTTAATTATTAGTTATTTGGTGTAAGGATTAAATTAGAAACATTTTATGTTTAGGGACTAAAATGTAATTTGACCC
>CANYCX013380811.1:0-12877 GCA_948193385.1 Breynia disticha f. nivosa | reverse complement strand
CATATTTGGTTGTTATTGAATTGTGATATTTTATTTAATGAGCAATTTCATGTGATGAATATTGTAAATTTTCTAATTTATTTCTTAAAACATTAATATATTTATGAAAGAATATGCATATATATATATAACACATATATAAAAAATAATTAATTAACTAATAATTAATTAAAGCATAAATAAAATGAACAGAATACGCACACCTGAAATTCCGTTCAACGCAGCGGAAGAGAAATACGATACCTCGTTGAGGGTACGCTCGTATCCACAGGTGCAGAGCGTCGAGATACGGGCAATGTTTCGCACCCGATCCTACATCGGAATCTGAACCCTGAGAGAGAAATAACAACCTGTTGGTTATTTTCCTAGAAGAAGAGAGGTCTCTCCTCTTTCCTCTTCCTTTTGGTGGAAATGTGGAGTGAGAATGGAAAATGAAGGATGAGATGAGTATTTATAGAAGTGGAGGTACCATTTGGTGAAATGGTACCTTTCGACGCATAATTACACTTTGAAACCAAAATTCTTTCTAATTTAATCCTTCAACCAAATAAATTATAATTAAGTCCCTTAACTTAATTATATGTATTCGACAACCCAAACGTCATGGGCAGAATAAATTATCATTTCACCATACAACACAATAGAGTTGTAATCAAGGTCAGACGAACAGAGTTTTAGGATATTTTATTTTGGTTAGTTGAAAATTTCACAAATTTTACATTGAACCAATTTTTGTATCGAGCTTAAAATTTTATACATGGATATGTTTGTTTAAAGTTCGCAATTTAATGAACGTATTCACAAATTTTTAAATTTTGTTAAACAAAAATTAAAAAATAATTTTATTTAAAATAAAATTAAAAATTAATACATTTATTATTATTTTTATTTTTTTATATAACAAAGTTATTTTTTAATTAATATAGTGTAATTTATCATAATATATTATATATTTTATAAAATATGATTTTATTCCGACAATAATTTGTTTATAAATAAATTATTTGAAATATAAAAAATAATAAAAACAACATATTAATATAAAAAATCAAATATGTAATTGAGTTTATTTACGAAAATTAAATGAGTATGTTCATGAACTTTTAAGACAGATACTATCTCATTCAGACTCAGTTCATTTAACCATGCGGGCAGGAGAATGAGCCAATACTCCATGTGTTAGTGAAATGCTCCATAGCTGATGAGTTGTGGAGGAAAACATAGATGGGTTTATAGCATAGTGATGGAAACTCATTGATGGATTGGTTGCATCTTATGTGGGACAAGTGGGGAAAGGCTATTAGGGAAGTCTCAGGGATGATTTGCTGGGTTTTATGGAAAAATCGTAATGAGAAGCTGTGGAGGAACAAATCCAAACCGACTGAAGAACTCTATCGTGTGTGTATTACCCATTTGGGGGAGTGGAGAGAGGCCCATAGCAAAGGATTATGTCCAGCAATGAGTAGTGGGCAAGTGGTTTGTAAGGACACAAATGAGTGGGTAAGACCAAAGGTGGGATGATATAAGGTTAATACTGATGCTTCTTTGGTTAGCAGGTCGACAGAGGCAATACTAAGTGGTGTGATTCGAGATTGTAATGCTAATGTAGTTGGGCTGATGCTTAAATGAGTCCATTGCACAAGTGATTTAAAGATTGCTGAACTATGGGGCATTAGAGAGGCTTTAATGTGGTTGAGAACAATGGGTTACATGTAGGTGGAGGTTTAGTCAGACTCTAGGGAGGCAATATTGGCAATACAGAGGAATGAAACATCCAATTCGGTTGCTGGTTTACTTGCAATAGATTGTCACATTCTCGGTCAGGAGATGAAGTCTGTGAGGTTTACTTTTGTTTATAGATCTGCGAATGTGTTAGCTCACAACTTGAGTAGAGCTACAGATTCTATACCCGATTTTACATTCTGGGGTTGGTCCTTATCCCCAATCTATTTATGATGTTCTGAGCTTGTAATGTTTATATTTATCAATGAAGGCATGATTCTAGTTCAAAAAATAACATCGTATTTATAAACATGTTTAATTGTAAATGAATCGACCTTGAACAAATTTTTATTTTTATCAGTAGCTTCCGAATAGCCCAATTCATTTATTCCGTATAAACAAAATGCAACTTATTGAAAAGTTAAAACAAATCTGCACAACTTTTCAACATTATTGAATTTTTTCACATATTAAAAGCATAATGGGTTTATTTAGAATCGTTGTTGAAAATAACACAATCATTCACAAGTTTAAAACCAGGAACTTCACTAATTATCTATGTTAGTATACCAACTTTGCAAATGCAATAACAAAATCGATGACCGCTAGTGTTGTAAATAAGTTGAACCGTTCACAAATAATTTGACATTCAGTTTATTTAGAGTTTGTTTTTATTTAATGTTCGTTTATGATTCGTTAATAATCGAGCTGAGAATGAATAAAATAATAATAATCTGTTTTATGAACCTATCAAATTTGTGTTAAATATATTATAATTGTATTGTATTATTTTTTTATTAAATATCATTATTTGTACGATAAATATTATAAAAATTAAATTATGTAATTTATATTGTGTCATAAATCTGTATTTACAAATCATATTATTGTACTAAAAATTAACAAAAATTTCAAGCTCTAAATTTTTTTTGGTTTCATAAATTGATTAAAATTCTGATGCCTATTATTTTATTATCATAGGAGAGGGGAGGGCAGGTAATTCTCCAAGTTTTTGACCTAAAGGAGAATAAAAAAAGTAGTGGCGTCATATGCATATCTTTTTATGTGGACTCGTGGAACATTCTCAAATATGTTAGAATTGATATATAAGGAAAATATGTCAAAATGGAATCGAATCGGATTGATACAGGTTGAAAAGTTGAACAATGAAGTTGGCAGACTAGATTAACATACGTTAATCTATACATAATGTACGCTATTCTCTCAGAAACTTCCAGAATTCATTTTCAGATTAATCCACATTAATTTAAAAATAACGTACGTTAACGAGATGCAGAACAACTTTTAAAAAGGTCGGAAACACTTCATTTCAACCTAAAATCATCTCTAAACACTCCCAAAAGTTCTCTCAACTTCCAGATACTTACCTAAGGTCATCTAAACACGAAATCATCCAACCAACACCAGAATTACTGCTGATTTTCCACAAAATTAGCCTCTAAAGGTAAGATTTTTCATTTTAGGTTTTTAATTAAGATTTGCTGAGTTTGAGCTGAAATTGATGTGAAAAAGGGATGTGTTTGGTATGGTTTTGATGGGTTTTAGCTGTAGATAATTAATCTATCAACCAGAAACCATAAAACACAAGATTTGAGCATGATCATAGAAATTCAAATTTTTGGAAAACTTGTGAATTTTTTATTTGTAGAAAGATAGATAGTTGTAACAAGATTGGTTGATGATTAGTAATTGATTGGATGATAGAAAACATCAATTGGTTGCGTTAGGAAGAATTGGATATTGAGGAAGCTTACTAAAATGTTGATTTTTGGTTGATAATTGGTTTTTGATGATTCTAAAGGTAGAATCAATGTTGAATTAGTTAAGTAATATCATATTTGTGATTAATTTCGTACAGGAGGATCTGTACAACGAGAGATGTGATTTTGAGGAGTAATGTTATTATTGATATTTGCACGTATTTCGAGGTAAGTGTCTTACGCTTACTTGTAAGAGTTCTTACGCTTACTAAATTGGTTCGTAATTGAATTGAAATTACGTTGATTAAGCAAAAGAAAGGTAGTTGGCCTATAATGCTATGCTGAGTTGTTAGGTTCTCAGTTGAACCATAATGAATGTAATGTTTGATTGATGATCGATACAAATGTATTGATGAATTGCTTACCTGTGTGGTATGTTTTGATTGATGATATGTTATACCTTTGTGGTACTTGCTTATTATACGAGATTGATATGTTATCTTTGATCTACCTGTGTGGTATTCTGTGCTCTGTGTGAGCTGTACCTATGTGGATATGATTTTCTTTGTGTGAGCTGTGCTGTGTGCAAGATTATGAATGATTTTCATATTGATTTCATTCATACATTTACATATCATATACTGTGTGACACGAGCCTGTGTGGCGAATATTATAAATCCTATGTGGACTTTCCTATGTGGATCTATAGACTGAGCTGTGTGCGATCTAAAACCTCTCCTTTGTGGTACAGAGGTGTTCTTTGTGGACTGATTTTTGTGTGGTCCGATACCCGGGTCATCCTGTGTGGATTTGCATTAGCATTTCATATCATACATTTACATTTATGTATGTATAACGGTATGATTCTGATCCTGTGTGGAGAATTGAACCTGTGTGGTTCGTATATGTTATCCTGTATGGATGATAGCTGTTTGATATAATATTTGTGTGTTTTATGTTGCCTGTGTGGCTATTATGTTAAATTGTGAAATGGAAAGTTGTGTGCACTTTATTAATCATAGTTGCTGTGTGCTATACTATGAGATATGATGTGTGCTAAAAGAATGTAACCTTATATGAAATGAATAAGGAATAGCCTATGAAACAATTGAACTAAGGTACAGATTGCTGTGTGCTAAATACCTTAAAACATAATATGAATAGGCTTTTTCGAGAAGAGTACGTCCTTGTACTGACCAGCACGTCATCGTGTTGGATATTTACTTTGAATACAAATGAACTTGGATGTCAATATAGTCTTTGACTATTAGGGATGAAGGTATGAACTTGTCCTCGTGTTCATCAGCACGTCTGTGCTAACTGGACCCCTGCACTTCATTTAAACTTAAATTGGGTTTACACTTACTGAGTATATCTTTATACTCACCCCTTTTGTATGTTTATATGTTGTGCAGGTATAGCAGGATTGTCGCGAGGAGGATTCGAGCACATACTTCGTAAACATGGATAGTTTGGAAAGGATGTTTTAAAAAGAAATGTATTTATTTTTACATTTCAAATTGTTTTGTTTAATAACTCTTTTTTATATCCATGTTTATATTGAGATTGATTGGCAAGTTTGGACAAATGACTTTACATTTTTGAGATTTGAAATTAAAATTGGGAATGGTTTTGAATATTCAAAAAATATTGGTTTTAATTTTGAGTCTCACAATGTATCTGCGCCTGTGGATACAAACATACCCTCAACGAGGTATTGTTCTTCTTCCGCTGCATTGAACGAAATTCTAGGTTGCGTTTCTGTTCGTTTTATTTAATGCTTTAATTATTTATGTGTTAATTAATTAGTTATATATATATGTGTTATGTATATTGTTTTATTTCATATATATATGTATATATGTATATCTGTATATGTATATATGTATATGTATATATGTATATATATATATATATACATATATATATATATATATATACATACATACATATATATATATATATATATACATATATATGAGTACATATATATATATGTATATATATGTATACATACATGTATGTATATATGTATGTACGTATATGTATAAACACATGTATATATGTATGTATATGTATATACACATGTATGCATGTATGTATGTATATGTGTACACACATGTATAGATGTATATGTGTACACACATGTATATATGTATGTATATATATATATATATATATATATACACATGTACATATACATACATACATACATATATATATATATATATATATATATATATATATAGGGTTTAGGGTTTTGGAAGCATAAATGCATGAGTCACTAACTTGATTCGACACATGATTCGTTGGCCAAAATAGGCATCATGATCATGCCATTTGCAATTAATGGAATGGAGATGAAATTAAAGGTGAATGGGAGTAACCAAAGGATGAGTTTTAGGTCAAGAAAACCATAACAAATGTGACTAAGTGTGAGTAATGAATGGAGGCTTGAACTTGGGCAAACATCACACTTATGATGGTCAGGCTGAGTGTCACGAGCATGACATTCATACATCACGAATTGGAGTGATCAAATGGCAAACATGACTTATGATTTTTGAAGGAAAATGGAAGTAGAAAGCAAGTCTAGAACATGAATTGTTTGGATCATGAATGGAGACCTGAAGGTGGCATTCTTGACACCCTAAAAATTGTCCAAAATGACCTCAAATTGAATGGATTAAGTGGGGATATTCATGGCACTTCACAGGAGCTGAAAGAGAGACATATAAATTGGGTTTTTAGGGTTTATTTGAGGGGATCTTACGTTTTGGTTTTTGGCAAAAGAAAGAATAAGAGCTTGGACTAGGGTTTCTTCTCTTCTTTTCTTTCTTTATGTCTTCTTTGCTTTGGTTTATTTTGATGTTTGGTTTAGCCATAAAAAATCCTATACTTATTGCATTACTAGTCATATCATTAACCAATTTAAATCGTATATTTTAAAAACTTTTTCTTTATATCATGTCATATTCTCATTCTTGTCTGTTGATAAAGTATAATTGGTTGATTAAACAGCAAAATGACAACTTAATTGAGCAGCATGGGCAAAACAGTGCATGAGCACGACCCAGTTTGTCTGCAGATCATATGAGCACTGCTCTTATTGATCAACACTCCTATGGGCATGACCTGTGTTCAGTCAACACGACCAACATTTCATTTAAGCACGATCTGTGTTGACTCATTGTAACCTAAAATCAACCTGTAATCAATCCGTTCATTTCATCTCATAATTTTACATTTCTCATACTATATCAATTATATCAATCATCATCAATAATATCAGTTCACACATGCATTTAACTTTATCCTAACTCTATAACTCGTACCATTTGAATAAGCAACATCAAAACTCATATATATATATATATATATATATATATATATATATATATCAACTCAAAATCAACCAATATCAAACATCATCTCAACAAACTAAACATCAAACATAACTCAAATACACACAGCATGCAAATGTTTAACATATCTGCTCCTATTTGGTGGCTGGTGAAGAGAGAGAAAGTGCGGGAGTAGCAGCTGACCCACCTGAATAGTCTGAAATGCTAATCCTGCTCACTATCAGGTCCTGAAACAAAAATCACAGTTGCATGAGTTGCGAGCTCAGTGAATAGTCAATTATTTAATAAACAATTGTATTAATTTCAATCATATCATATCAGTTCGAGAAATGTAGTTTTATCATCCTGTTTGCATATTATCACATATCTGTTCGGTAATCATATATTTGAAAAATAATGACTCTGTAAACAAGTAATATAAACACTTATAACTGTATCCTGTATAATCTCCCGTCTTCCTTCTGTCTCCAATGATCTATCATAATGATCATCAATCCAATCACCTCACCTCTCCGATACCATATCATATAACATATCAACACCAATACCATATCACATAACATATCAACACCTTTCATATCATATCTAATCACCTCACTAATACCATATCATATACCTGTACCTTATCATATCAAGTAAATCGTATATCACATTGCACAATCCTAACATACCTGTTTGCATTTTCGTATTGCATGTACCTGTTTGTATTTCGATCATATAATTACATTTGTTTCCATTTTGATGTCACATTCATATTTTACTGTTTAGTTCAATTCGTATTTTCTATCAATTATCAAAATACGATCAATTAATTCAATTCGCATATTAATTCATATTTTAAGTGAGTTAGACTACTCACCTGTCAGGTGAAAATACTCAGACCGACGAGTACTCATGTCCTATCCAACTCTCCTGCTCTGTCGTCCTATAATAATATATACGAATCATACTTCAAAATCCATTTACAATAGATATATTCATATGCATGCTCCTATTCGATCTTATTAATCCTCTGTAGCATTAATCGATCACAATTCTTACTTTAACGAACTTTTCTAAAATTCGTATATATGAAAACTCAGTAAATATGTGCTATTATCTTTGAATTCTTATGTTCTAAATATACCAGACAATTCTCTACTCAATTCTACGATCAATTCTATATATAGTACCTATTTTATGGATCCTTTACCTAATTCTCTCCTTCTCTGACGCCCCCTCAACTTTACTTAGGTTTTTCTCTGTTTTCTGCAACTGTTTCGAGTCAAAATGAACGGTATATACTAAATTGGCTCAGCACGACCGTGCCATGCTCAACACGCCCTGTACCAATTTCATTTTCCACGTGTCACTCAGTCTTTCAACGCTTCAGAACAGTCAGCACCTCAGCACGCCCCTTGCCAACCTCAGCATGACCGCGCCCATCATTGACAACACATTTTGATTCATTTTTTAGCATGATCGTGCTCTTCATTTTCCATACAACACGCCCCATGTGTTAGCAGCAATCCCAACGTGCTGTTCAGCTGTTTTCTTGCCGATTTCACATCTGAACTTCTTTCGGTCGAATCTTTAATTTGTATGATTCATAACTTAACCAATATTCCTAATAAACTTACATTTTACTTCATTTCATTAGTAAATTTACTAACTATTAGCAAATTATGCTAATCATTTTTCTTATTCAACTAATATTATTGTTTAAGGATGAGAATGTTGCAAATCTTTGACCTTAAAGAATTTTGTCCTCGAAAATCATTTCTGTTCTTTATTCTTACTATCATTTTCTATTCTCGTATTTTCTATATGTTTCTATATGCAAATGCAATTAATCAATGTATATAGAAGGTACCTATGAATAGATGGGGATAATCGTGCCTCATCATATCCTCAGTCTCCCATGTCGCTTCTTCTAGATTATGATGTTTCTAAAGAACTTTAACCATTGGAATCTGTTTGGTTCTTAGCTATTTTGTTCTATAATCCACAATCTATACAAGTTCTTTAATATAGGTTAAGTTTTATGAAATCTGTACCTCAGAGTCTGGTATAACATGGGTAGGATCTAATCTATATCTCCTAAGCACACTCACATGGAAAACATCATGTATCTGTGCTAAATTTGTAGGTAGAGAAAGTCTGTAGGCTAAAGGACCAATCTTCTCTATAATCTCATATGGTCCAACATATCTGGGACTCAACTTTCCTTTATTCCCAAATCTCATTGCTCCTTTCCAGGACAAAACTTTCAAAAATACCTTATCTCTGACTTTATATTCCGTTTCTCTTCTATGTTGATCATAATAACTCTTCTGTCTATCCTGGGTAGCTTTCAAATTACTCTTGATTAGCTTAATTTTTCAACTATTTCTTGAACTAATTCGGGTCTTTCAAATATTTTTGCCCCTTCTCTGTCCCACAATATCGAACTTCTACATTTCCATCCATATAGAGCTTTATATGGTGTCATACCAATGCTACTATGATATTAATTGTTGTAAGCAAATTCTATCAATGGTATGTATCGATCCCAAGAGTCCTAAAACTCCAAAACACAAGATCTCAACATCTCCTCTAGTGTTTGTATAGTCCTCTCTGTCTGTCCATCAGTTTGAGGATGGAAAACTGTACTGAAATTCAATTTTGTACCCATCGCACTCTGTAATGTCTACCAAAATCTAGAAGTAAACCTAAAATCTCTATCTGATACTATGGAAACAGGAATACCATGTAATCAGACTATCTCTTGTATATACAACTCTGCCAACTGTTCTAAAGAGATTTCAATTATAATTAGCAAGAAATGCGCAGTTTTGGTCAGTTTATCAACAATTACCCAAACTGCATCTTTACCTAACTGTGTACGTGGTAATCCTATCACAAAATCAATACTTATTCGTTCTCACTTCCAGAGTGGTATCGATAATGGCTTAAGTTTTCCTGTTGGTGCCTGATGTTCAGCCTTTACCTGTTGACAAACCAGATATCTAGAGATAAATTCAGCTACTTCCTTTTTCATGTTTGGCCAATAGTAATGTTGTTTTAGAGTATTGTACATTTTTGTCATTTCTGGATGCGTAAGATATGGATCATTATGTACTTCATCCAGTATCTCCTGTCTAATCCCCTCAATATTTGGTACACATACTCTAGATCCCATCATTAACAATTCATCAATTAATTGAAATGGGGTCTCAATACCTTGATCAATCTGTTCAATCATTCTTATGCACTCTTTATCTTATTTCTGTGCTATTTGTATCTTTCTTAACGACATTGGTCAAACTGCTAATGTTTCCATTAACACTCCCGATTCAGTTAATTCTAACTTTGTATTCAAGCTTTGTAAAGATATCAAATCGGCCATACGTGTTAATTGCAAGTTGGATATAGAAACACTTGATTTTCTATTGACTGCATCAGTAACCACATTAGCTTTCCCAGGATGGTATTCAATCGTTCAATAATAGTCTTTCAACAACTCTAACCATCTTCTTTGTCGCATATTTAGTTATTTCTGGGTCATCAAGTATTTCAGACTTTTATGATCAATAAAAAACTAAAATATCTCGCCATATAGATAATGTATTCAAATCTTTAGAGCAAACACTACTACTGCAAGCTCTAAATCATGTACTGGATAATTGGTTTCATATGGTTGGAGTTGTTTGGAGGCATATGATACCACTTTCCTATTTTGCATCAATACGCATTCAAGTCTTTGATATGAAGCATCACTATAAATGATGAATCCTCCTGTACACAAAGGAATCGTAAGGACTGGAGCTGTGGTCAATCGATTTATTAATTCATCAAAATTTTGCTGACATTGTTCATTCCACTAGATAAAAACATTCTTTCTCAGTAGTTGTGGCAGCGGTGCAGCTATAATCGAGAACCCCTCTACAAATCTACGATAGTATCTTTCCATACACAGGAAACTACGTACCTCTGTAACTGTCTTAGGAGGTTCCCAATTTAATACTGCTTCAATCTTCTTTGGATATACTGATACTCCCTGTCCAGATATCACGTGTCCCAAGAAAACTACGTGATCTAACTAAAACTAACATTTGCACAGTTTTGCATACATTTGCTTTTCTCGTAATATTTGCAATACTGTTTGCTAATGTTCATTGTGTTCTTCAGTATTCCTCGAATAAATTAGTATGTCATCTATAAAGACAATCACAAATTGATCAAGGAAGGACTGAAATATATTGTTCATCAGTGCCATAAATGCTGCTAGAGCATTAGTTAATCCAAATGGCATAACTAAAATCTCGTAGTGACCATACCGAGTTCAAAAAGCAGTCTTTGGAATATCTTCCTATGCTATCTTTAATTGATGATACCAGGATCTTAGATTAATCCTTGAAAACACTGTGGCACCTTGCAATTGGTCAAGTAGATCATCTATATGAGCTAAAGGATATTTATTTTCAACTGTGACTTGGTTCAGTTTTCTATAATCTATACATAATCATAGTGTTCCATCCTTCTTTTTAACAAATAATATAGGTGCTCCCAAGGTGAAATATTAGGTCGAATGAATCTCTTATCAAGTAATTCTTGTAACTATTTCTTTAATTCTTGTAATTTAGACGGTGCCATTCTATACGATTGTATGGATATGAGTGCCATACTAGGAATTAACTCAATAGGAAACTCCGTCTCTTTATTAAGAGGTAATCTTAAGAGATCCTCTAGAAATACATCAGGAAACTGATTTACTATTGGTATTCCTTTAACATTTTCATTCGTTATTGTTCTATCAACTATATAAGCCAAATAATCTTCACATCTGCCTTGGATCAACTTAAAGGCTTGAATAGCTGATATTAGACAACTAGGCACAATCTTTTTGTTTCTACAAAATATGACTTTATTCTGTTCTTTAGGTTCAATTATTATTTCTTTAGTATAACAATCCACTTTAGCTCGATGACGAGCTAACCAATCCATGCCTAATATCAAATTAACTCTATCAAATGTCGTAATATCAAATCAACTGTAAATTTTGTGTTTTGTATTTGTACTGTACTATTTCTGTATATCGTATGTACCCACATCATTTTGACTAAAGGAGTATGGACCCCTATGCTCTGGGTCAATGTTTTAGGTTTTACTTTTATTATATGTGTGAGACACAAAAATTAATTCCATTAATCTTTAAATCCCAAAATTTTAAAACTATTTATTCAATATTTTCAAACATTTCCAATATAACATTGATATAAAAACATAAAAGAGTTATAATCATTTACAATGAAAGTAAATAACATTTATCAAACCTAGTTGACTTCTTTAAAACTCTTTTACAATCAAACAAGAAAACTCGTTAAACTCATTTGCAAAATAATCCATGTTTGTAATCTTCGTGCTCAAGTCCTCCTTGTAGTAATCCTACTATACCTGCACATCATGTAACCAAACAAAAGGGGTGAGTATATAGGAATACTCAGTAAGTGTAACCCAACTTAAGTTTAAATGAAGTGCAGGGGTCCAGTTAGCACAGACGTGCTGATGAACACGAGGTCGCGTTAATCCCTTCCTCCCCAATAGTCAAACATCATATTGAAACACAAGTTCATTCGCATTCAACTTTAATATCCAACACGATGACGTGTTGTTCAGTATAAGGATGTATTATTCTAAAAAAATGCCTATTCACATTCTGTTTTAAGGTTTAACACACAACATATAATACGTTCCATAGGTTATGTATGTATAGATAAGATTCTAGCAACCATATCAAATCAGGTAACAGTTGCATACAACATAGTTCACACAGAGCAGATAAAATATGATACAGGTTTCCATCTCATGTTTTCCATTAGATCAACATATCTATACAACTCACATTCATGTCAATATATATATTTATCAAACCATACCATATAGGTAAAATGATCACTCACGTATCCATCATTCATCAATGGAAAACATATATGAGATTTCCAAGATATCATAATCAAGCCATCCAGCACTCATAAGTTTACAAAGTATATCTCAATCATGCTCCATTATGCATACGAACCAATATGAACATAATATCAATATACAAAA
>CANYCX013380476.1:0-13468 GCA_948193385.1 Breynia disticha f. nivosa | reverse complement strand
TTTGACTTAACCTCACTAAATTTTTAATCCTCAAATATTCTAAACTTTTCCACCAATATTTATTTAAACATATTTCGCAAAAAATTTCTACACCTTTTTCTTAAATATTAAATTAAATTTTAAAATTTACAAAAAATGGAGGGCGTTACAAAAATTAAATTTAAATGTTGATGTCTGAAGATATCATTCTAGTCGACCAGACAAAATTCTAATCGACCAAAAAAGAAGAATTCCAGTCAACTAACACATTGTTGGTCGAGTAGACTGAAAATGAATTTACTAGTGGAATGAAGTTGAAGAATTCCATTCGACCAAAGAAGTTTCAGTCGAGTAAACCAAAAGCTGAAATAGCTACTGGAATGAAATGATAGAAATCTAGTCGACCAGAACATCATGCTACTCAAGTAGAAAAATCTCCAGTCAACTAGAAGAAAATTTAACAGCCGACCAGACAAATTGCTAGTCAACTAAAAAGTGCTCTGCAGTAAAAATTATTATTCTCAAGGCCATAAATTTGGACGAACTTTGTGTCTAACAGTTATATTTTTTAAAAAAGGAGATATAAAAGGCAAAGAGTTAAGAAGGAAGATAGAGTTCACTATTCAAGATTCACTATTCACAAGCTTCAAGAATTCAAAACTAAAAATGTTCTTAAAAATTCCCTCTTGTATTCTTTAGTCATTCATTTGTGCAAGAAGTTGTATAAACATAGTCTATTCTTGTTCTTCGCACAACTAGTACTATTTTGTTGGGTGTTCTAGAATAGTTTAACATCTTTGTAAGGTGAGATTTGAGTTGTAAGTCAAATCAAAGTGTAAGGTAGCTTGAACCAAAAATCAAGCGTGTAAGAAAGTTCTCACTGAGATTGAAAGTTAGGTAATAGGAAGCGTTTTCCAAAATCTTAAGTGAAAGCTTAGGTAGTGGACATATGTGTTAAGATCGAACCACTCTATATTGTGTATTCTTGTTGAATCATTTATATTCTGCAAAAAAGTTTCAAATTGTCAATTGCTATATTTAACCCCCTTCTAGAGCTATTTAGAAGTAACCTAATAGTATCATGCAAGGCATCATGCTGTGCAGCTACATGAGAGAAAAAGCAACCCTCTCATCGTGGGGAATTCTTATGATTTTTTATTAGTTAGCTATAATAACCTCGAAGAGAAGCTTGTTGCCTCTACTACCTCTATTGATACCTTTCATAGGAAACATCAATTGTCTCAGAAATTTGTCATTGCTTCAGCCATTCTTGACTGTTGTTATTCACATATTGTTATCATAAGAAAACATCTTACTCTATATGGTTTCTCAAACTTGGTTTTTATACAGCATGTCATTGGTTGAAAAGAGTAGATCTTCAGAACAATTTCTTAAACTAATTTTTTCTATAGAGGTCCAAAAGGGAGTTTGAGATGGGAGCTTGTTAGGTTGGGATCAATGGTTGACTATAAGAGCTTTTTGGAGGAGGATCTCTATGATGATTTCGAGAATCTCTATGGTCCTTGGGAGTTTTATTTGAAGAATGTAGTACTTTCTCATGATTCTAATGCATCTTCCTCCGAGCACCCTTCTCCTTCTGCCAAATTCTTGCTATTCAAAACTTATAAGAGACAATTATTGAGGATGTTGAGGGTTTGTTCCACTCCTATTCCATCAAAGAATACTACTCTTCCTAGAGAGTCTTTTCCTTCCAATGTTTCTTTATGTAGATGTTTAAAAATTTTATTAGCGCAATTTATTTTCAATTTATTTGATTTTTTATTTAGTTGTTATAATATATTTTGATTATTCAATCTTTATTCATGTTAATTAATCTTTTTTTTCTTATATGACTACAGTATTTTGTTGGAATGTCTTCTCTTTCAAATGTACTAATGTGGGGTCCCCAATTACTTAATTAAATTTGAACTTTAAGTTAAGTGATTGAATAACATGTTTTTCTTAGCTCACTATTTGCTTTCATGACTGAGGTTTTATATTTGATACGTGTCTTAGTATTTTTAACTTTTGCATCGGGTTCTCTAAGCAAGTCCTTTGTTTACAAAAGGTTTTTTACTTGCCAAATCTTGGAGGAAGGTATACTTTCTTTTATATCAAGTCATTGATTTTCCAAATGGTTTTTTTTACTTTTCATGTAAGTTTTTGTTAAAGTGTTTGATTTTCTACAAGATTTTATACTTGCTTATTCTTAAAGGTTTTTTTTCTTCCTTGACAAGACCTTGACTTTCACGAGATTTTTGCATGTTATTCTTGAAGAGTGATGGCTTCTTGTTCGTCTTTCCACAGATGACGTCAATTGTCGTTGTCACTTTGATCAACAACGATTTGAATAGAGTGAAAACCTTCGTCAAGAAGCTCGATCTCTAGCAACACCTTTGTCAAGATCTCCTACAAAACAAAGAATATGCATTTTTCACCCACAAAGACTTTCTGATGCTTTAGTTAGCAATTTAACAGAGTTTTTATTTTTGTGAGGAGTCATAACGTACTTTCTTTGATCTCCATTGTGTTATTTATTGAAACTTGTGGAGATATCTAATAAGATAATAGAGTTTTTTTTTTTTTGAAATTTGAGCATACTGACATTTGATGTTCAATAAGCTATACATTATTTTTGTTCTCAGATATTTCTTAAACTAACGTAAATTAAACCTTTAAAATAATTTACTTATTATGTTTAGATGAGACCTTAACATGTTAAGAGACTTGTGACTTTCCAATATCACATCAAATTCAGTGCCTTCGTATTGGTCTTCATAAAAGGTTGGTGAGTATCATATGCAAACTCACCAAGGAGTTCACTTATATGGGTGAAATGAAAGCTCATATTTACGAACAAAAATCATTAAGTTTTAGCATAAAACTTTGATTTAATAAAAATATGTATTGCAGCATAAGACATTTAAAAAAAAATGTGTACAACATTTACTTACCCATGTGGTGTTTTGTAGTGATGTAACCAAATGTAATGGTAAGCCTTTCATGTTTTTTGGCAGAGACACTCCTTGTAAACAGCACAAGCTGACAATTTGCGTCCTCCTATAATTTCTTCCCCCGATTATCCTCAAATTACATTTCTACCCTCCCCTCTTCTGTTTCGTCCACATAACTACTCCACCAAACACAGTTCCCAATACCATTTCCCACACTGGCTCCCCCTCCCAATTACGAAAATACCCTAAAGAAAGACAAAACCCCAAAAGCCCTGTCCTTTTTTGGTCCACTAAAGAGAACACACTTCCCTTCTCCACTCTCACTCTCTGTCTAACCAAACTCACAGAAACAATGGCGAGTAGTAGTTATAGAGTGGAAGCTGAACGGTGGTTGACAATAGCCGAAAAACTTCTCACAGCGCGTGATCTCCACGGCGCCAAAACATTTGCCATCCGCGCACGCGAATCGGACCCTAGGTTGTTCGAATTCTCGGATCAAATAATCGCGGTGGCTGACACGCTCCTTGCTGGAGAAGTTAGAATAATTGGTAGCAATAACCAGTTGGATTACTACGCTATTCTCCAAGTGCCGCGCTTGACTCACTCCATGGAACTCATCGCCACTCAGTACCGAAATCTCGCTCTTTTGCTTAATCCCACTCGAAATAGGCTTTCTTACTCCGACCATGCCTTTAAGCTTGTCTCTGAGGCCTGGATTGTCTTCTCCAATCCTTCCAAGAAGGCAATGTACGACCGTGAGTTGGAACTGAGTCAACTCGTTCAGACGAGTTTGCAGCAGCAGCAACAACAGCAGTTTCAGCAGCAGCATAACAATAGAGTGATTGAGAATGAGGTTCCGAATATGATGTCGTTTATGCCAGAGTTATGTAGGCAGCAGCAACAAAATTCGCCTCAGCCCACAAATAGCCGGCCTGCTTTTCAGCCGGAGCCGATACGGCCTGCGGCGGCTAGGCCTGCTAATCCTGAGTGGATTAATAGGACGCCAGCTGAACCAAGCCGAGCTTCGGCTAAGCAGAATAATGCTATTACTACTGCTGCTGCTGCCACTACCACTATTGCTGCCGCCTCTGCTGCTACATCAAGTGAGCAACCAACTGCCGTCGCGGCACCTCCTCCTGCACCTCAACTGAATTTAGGCGAGTCTGAGGTACCGAGTTTTTGGACTACTTGTCCCTACTGTTTTTATATGTACGAGTATCCTGTAGAGTATGTAGAATGTGCTCTTAAGTGTCAGAATTGCAAACGAGCTTTTCACGCTGCTGAAGTGCCTGCTCCGCCTTTGAATGGGAAGGATAATTACTTTTGTTGTTGGGGTTACTTCCCATTAGGGTTTTCAGGTAAAAGAAAAGGCAGAATTGGTGTTGGTAGTTGGTCTCCTTTTTCGGGGATGTTTGCTACCCCATTGCAAGCAGGGGGCAGGCTTAATGCTGGTCCAGGGAATGTGAAGAAAAGAGCAATGCCTAAGCCGAAGGTTATTTATACAGATGATGAGTATATAGAGCTTTCTGATCCGAGTGAGGACGAGGATGATTCGGATGATGATGACTGGGGGAGAACGAAAAAGAAAACGACAAGTGCTAGAGGCAGAGGGACTCTGAATAAAAGTGCAAAAAAATTCCATAGTGAGAGGGGGAAGAAGAGTAATGGGCAGAATGTAGATGGAGGAGGGGGTAATGTGGGAGAGGAGACTGGAGGGAAGGGCCAGGCAAGTGGTGGAAAGAGGAAGGGAGCCAAGGATTTGGGGAAGTTGGATTTGAATGTGATGTTCAATAATGAGGGGGACGAAACAGTGCCGGGAGCTGGTGGAGGGCATGGGGTGAGTGGAGCACATGGGCCTCGACATGGTGCTGACGAAGAAAATATTGAAGGGATCAGTTTTTTTGAAGGGCTTGACGAGTTTTTAAGTAGCTTGCCGATACTTTCAGTTGTTGGGAATGACAAGGCCAAAGCTAATTAACAAAGTAAGATCCTTCCCGCTTTTATCCTTTCTCTTTTCTTGCTATTTTAGCTGTAGTTCTAGTTGGTTGTATTACGGACATAGGATTTAATCATGTAGAGGCTGTAGCATTTTGTTTCCTCTCCTTGGATTTGGAATCTTGTGTATATTCTGCAGGCATTTTGAGATTTGTTAACCCTGAAGTGGTTAATTCCTTCTGCACGGTTTATGTTTTTCTGGAAGCATTCGATTTGCTCTCCCTCAGATTGATAAATGAGAACAAAAGGCAATCATGTTTCAGTCTAACGCTTGGTATGTTTCCTGATATGGACATTCAGCAGATACACTCGATGCTTCTATTACTTTTTAAGCTATTAGCTGTACACATTATAATATTGTTTTTGTTTCTCTGCCATTTTAAGTGGTTATTTTTGCCTTATTGTCTTTTATATCTCTAATTGATATTGATTTCTTCAATGCTGCCTCTCAATTTTATCATATGTTTTCCCTTCATTGTTGTATGGATTTTTCAAGGAAATACCTTTCTATGAATGCTGATGAAAGATAAACTGATGCTGCTTTATGGACAATGTCTTCTATGACCTCTACAATTCACATTTCTTTTCCTTACATATCTAGGAAGTACAACATGCTTAATTTGTTTGGGAGATATATTTGAAGATTTTGTTCGCAAGGAATGATCCGTTAAATTAACATAAAGAATAGCCAATGAGATTAATTATTTCCTGTGGCCAAATGCAGACTTTCAGTAAGATTACACTTGATTAAGTAATGTCCAACATTTTGAAATTTGCTTCCATCTTACTGCTACACAATATCTTATAGTTAAATACAAATCCAGTAGGAGTTGATAGTGAAAAAATAAATGGCATACATGTAGACACCTTTGTCACATATTAGTGAATGCTCTATATATATGTGTGACGGTGGATAACAAAATCTGCTCTTGAATTAATGAATCACCCTTTTTTTTTGGTGCACTCACTTTCTGGTTTTGTGATTGGTGTGCAAAATTGGCCTCTTGGATCTTTTCAGTTGTTCAGTTAATATCAAATTTTTTCTGTTGCAAAAGTGGCTATTACAATTTTAAATCATTCAGTTTCCTTTGTATTCTAAGATAGTGCCCAAGCTGTGAATATAATTATCATGTTCTTGCCCGTTCCATCACTTTAATGTTTCGTTGTTTGAATCATGGTTTAACATCTTCTCATCATTTTTGTCCTTTTTAAGTTATAAAAAACAGTTTTTTCCCTTCTTAATCATACATTACTTGTTTCAAAGTTTTTCTTCCTTCTTAATCAGACATTTTTCATCTTTGAGCAAAAGACCAATGTGGCTGTGTTTTGCTGCTCAAGCCCATGAACACAATGATGAAAAGCAATTAGTGTATCTTTTTTTGAAATGGTAGCTTAGTGTAAGGAATTTCCTTTGTATAGGGTTTAGGGTTTAGGTATAAACATGACAATTAAATCTGTAAAAAAATGTTTTATGTTGTCAAGCGACTAGAACAGCCATTTATGTGAAAATTCGTCAAAAAAATGTAGATGTAAGTCCATAGCATGTATATTTTGAAGCTCATAAACAATTGTTGGAAGAAACCAATACTAGTAGTTACATTAACAATACCTACAAAGAAAAGAAAAAAACCAGGACGCACCAGATTTTTTGCTCAACAACCAGTGATGATTCTGTTCTTTAAAATTCACTTAATTGTTTGTATGTCCAGTTAGTGTTGTGCAGTATATGTTTTTTTTTTTTGGTCAAGTTTTTGTGGTGCATAATTTTGCAATCCAATAATTTTGGGAATGGATTGGTTGGTTAGTTTGCTCTCATGGGTTTTTCCATCTAGCAGTGGGATAGTACAGGTGAGAGCCTTGTTTTGATTTTGACCAATAGGGAATTGTGTATGCTTAGGAAAAACGTTTCAGGCTGAATAAAACTGGAGGGTGTCGTGAAGAATTCGTAGAAAGTAAATTCTTTTTTGTTTGGTTTGCACATGTAGGCTTATTTCCTGAAAGTTTTACTTTATGACCTCTTCTCAATCTTGGGAAAATAAGGGGAGCGTTCAAACTTATTGAAGACATGAACTGCATGGCTTTTATGCGTTATAAAGTGGTTTTCTAGATAATCATGATTTTTGCATAATAGATATTGTTCTTATGTTCTTGCTCCTGTATGATTCTTGTTGCCCATCATATCTGTGATCGTGCATTGAAGGTGTATAATGAATTTTCATTTATTCCTTCCCCCAACTGGTGATGTAATGCAAATTACTGAAGGGGAATTTTATTATCGTAGATTTTGAACCATAAGAGGCTTTGTTGAAGTGAGTTACGACTAATCAAATTATACTGTTTCCACTTATGCATAAACCATATCCTCTAGTGGCAGTTTTTCTAATGCATCTGTATTAAAATTTCTTATTTGGATGAATTTTTTTTCCACTAATTTCTTGTATGATCATTTCTCTGGAATTATTTTCCATCGCATGGAGGCATTGCATATTCTTCAGAATGATGCATCTCTGCAGCGTATGAATTATTTCGATTCACATCAATTTTTCTTGACATATTCGTTATAGATGTGAACCACACCAAATTTTCTTCGACATGTTATGAGGAGCATTAATTCACTTTAGCAATCAATGTGGTGCCGTTTCCTTCTCATACACTGGATAATCAACAATAGAACTGTCTAGTAAATGTGATAGATTTTTTTGAATCTTCTCAAACTGATGCAACTTTTATGACTTGCTGAATCTGATTGTTCACTCCTCACTACCTTTTTTTTTGCCCTTCCTTTCATTTCAATTCTGATTGGTATATTTTGCCTTGTGAAGTTTGACCCCATGTTCATTTGTTAATGCTTATCTTTAAGCTGAAGTTGTATTTAACAAGCCGGACCTTAACTTTTTTAATGCTTAAAAATAAGTCAGCCAAGTGTTCATGAATCGTCGTGCATAACGACTCAACCAGATACTTTTTTGGTCGATGCTCTGTGCAATATTAGGTGACGCTTTCGATGGTTAAATTTACAACAAAATACCTGAAGTGGTTTCATTTCTAGTTTTGATTTTTAAAATTTACTCTTAATTGAACCGACCAATCATCCAATAATCATAAAAAAAAAAGAAACAGTATAGATATCATTAACTAAATTTTTCTTAAGTTGAGGAATTTTTTTTTAATTTATTGTTATGTTATCTTTTTTTAAATCAACAATTTATTCTAATGTTAATTAGAAGTAAATGTTAATTTGACATTGTTTAAATTGAAGACAATATAAATATACTTTTGAACAAAATATTTTTTAATTAATCATTCCTTAATGTTTTTTGCGTACCAATTAAACTTGAGTGAATATATTGATTATTGGACATTTACCAAAATTTTCAAATATTAATAGGTTAGGTGATTTGGATAAATATCCAACCAAATCTATGTACAATTACTCCTAGTCAAGGATTGGAAAGTTGTATTTCACAGGGCTGTGTCGGGATGCTGACCAATGAAGTCCAAAAGGTAAATTTGTTGTGTTTTGTGTAGATTACTATAATTTTAAAAATTGTTTTTTCAAAAAAAGAAATTAAAATTTTATAATAAATACTTTTCCTTGTAATACAGAATTAATTCCAAAATAATTCCCTTACATTGTATTTTCTATATTCAAGTGTGCTTCGTAATCATCAAAGCTAAGATATGTTTTTTTGTTATGTTCATTGTTAAATTTTTTAAAAAATTATCCATAAAATAATATCTAATCAAGGCTCCGTTTATTTGGAGGAATTTATTTTACAGAAAAATATTTTCTTGATTTTCTAACATTTGTAACCAATGGAAAATAAGTTAACAAAATTATAATTTAAAAATCAATGAAAAATAATAATTATTTTTAACATATTTTTAAAGAAAATACTTATCTTATTTAAAATATAAAATTATATTTTTTATATTTTCAAATATTTGAGTATGAAATACTAGAAATATGATTCCGAAAAATAAGATTCTACATGAAAAATATTTTCCACAAAAAAATCAATTTTTGCCAACCAAACGGAGGGCAAGTGTTATCTTATTTTACTTTTAAAATATATTAATATTTGTATGAACAACATTTTTATTATCAATATATGAGCAAAATTTTAGTTTCAACTATTTTTATTTATCCATTATTTGCATATTTATATCTTAAAGAATAAATATAAAAATTTTATTAAATTATCACATTAATTGGTATTAATGAATAATTTCTTATTGTAATTATTAAAGAAAATGCAATATCTATAAAATTCAAACATATAAAAATAAAAAGTTTTTTAAAAAATAACATATGCACAAAATAAATAAGATAATTATTATGATTAATGAAGTCATTATAAAAATTTTAAAATTAACTAATAAGCTACAATTAAAGAACCAAAATTTAACCAATGTCTAATATTTCATATTGATATTTAATCACGGTATTTTTTATTTTGATAATTTCATGCCAAAATTTCCAAAATTTATTTCAATTTCTCACTTCAAAATTTACTCATACAAAATTATATTTTCATATTTTTCTATATATTATATTATTAGGATAATATAATATTACTTCATAGCTTTTTTATTTAAGTAAAGTGAAAAATACTTTTTATATATTTAATAATTTTTATTTAAACTTTCTAAATATTTTATCAATAACTAAATATTTATAGTGAACAGAAGATTTAAAAAAACCTAGTAGATTTTATAATTTTTTAAAAAACAATATCTAATTATTTAAATTTAATTATTACCTTTTAGATTAATTGGAAGATAAATAAAAATACATACATAATTCATTTTGATTAGATAAATCAAATAAACCTAAATTAGAAATTAGCGTAGAATTAGTCAAATTAATTCTTTTATCATATTGTTAATCTTCATAATCGCATAAACATAGTGTGTAGTCTCAATGTTTTAACTTACAACAAAAGTTATGGTTCTCAGTTCAGGAATTTGACCATGTAAAGCATAATGTATTAAACCACTTACACCTTGTTTATAGTTCTCCCCAATAAGTCTTGATTCAAATGCATCAACACTTCTAGTTCTCCTTGTTATTTTGGTTCCCGCTGATCCAACTCCAAAAACTAGTTTAAGTTCAGAACCATAACATGATATGTGTAGGTCAGAGATGCTTGCAAATCATCTTTACATTAGAATTGATAAAATCAATGTGATGACCATTGTAGCTAACGATATCACATTCAAGATAAAAAGGCCAAATTGACCTACCATCAGGGACGGTTTCTCAAACTAAACTATAAATGACGAAAATTCAAACACAATTAATCATTAGTTACCATGGAATTTTATCGTTTCACTTGGAAGATTTTGCGGAGAATGAGCTAGCTACAACCATGTATTTGACAACAAAATTGTGGAGAAAGAAGAATTAGTTCTTAAATTTACTTTTCAATGATCATTTGAATCAAATAAAGTACATGGTAGAAGATACGTGCTTCATACTAAATTGCATGTATCTTCAATTGATAATCGAGCAAAAGAAAGCATTCCCTATAAAGCATGTTAGCGAAATGGCAACAATTTAGAAGAAAAAAGTAGTGATTGCCTCTTTATGAATTTCTAAAACTCGCAATACAAAACACACATTCAGAACATAGGCGAGAAAGCCCATGATGCATTAGAACACAGATGTTCTTACCTGAAAAATGGTCAAATATTTTAGATGCAGAACAAAGAATACACCAGGTCTATAGCTTAAGAATCAAAAGCTGATGCACATAATAAAACAACCAAACATCCCTAACAACAACTGCTAGATGCATCCAATCATTCACAATTATAACTTGCTAGTAAAATCCCTCAATTAAAAAAGAAACACATTTCCACTAATAGTGGAAAATCGTAAGGCCTTCCATTTCCATCAATGTCAGTGAAAATCTCAGCTTGATGATAAAATAATTGATTATAGCGAAGATCAATTTATAATTTATTGTTGGAGGTGACAATAAACCGATCGAATCCTATTAAGAAACAAATGAGAATCCCACATCGAATAAGTGAGAATGATTTATAAGTGGTTCAAACTTATAACCCAATATCTTTAGGTTTTGGATAAAGATGTGTCAGACCCACTTGTGTCATTCTTGTCCATTGCTCTCCTCTACTAGGTCTACATTCATGGCAGACTCCCCAAGGATCCACGAGTCTAACAATTGGTATTAGAGCCGATAGTTCGGCTTGGGCATGAAAAAGGTTAGTATGGTTCAGTGGTAGTTCGGGATAAGTGTAGTAATGTGGTGAAGAGCTGGAATACCCAGGTCTAAATCATGTAGTCCTTTTCTATGGATTAATGAGATTAGCATTCAATGTAACGCCCTGAAAATTATCCAAATTAATTTAAAAAATATAATGGGAAATAGTAATAGTCGAAATGAGTCGAAAACAATCAAAAATTGCGCCAGCACAACCCAGGCACGACCCCAGCACGGGCTGTGCCAATTTGCTAGCAATTAAATCAGCATGCCTGTTGGCACGAGTCGTGCCACAGGGCGTGCCGTATGAACGGAAAAGAGAGAGAAAGAGACATTTGGAAACCCAAACGAAAATACACCTAAAAACCAACCTTAGGGCTTAGATTGGGACAGTTAACGACGAGTTTTGGCCAAAATCAAAGCGTAACAAAGATATGAGTGAAACCCTCTTATGTTATAAGAGTGAAACCCTCTTATGTTATGTATGCTTTGAGCAGGAAATGGGTTATTACAAATTTGTGGGGTTTTGCTGTAAATAGATGAATAGTGATTGGAAATGTGTAGGGTTAGTTAAATGAGTGTTAATGGAAGCAATGTGAATGAGTTTAAGCGTAAAATCGAAGTTGAGAATAAAAATGTGTAAAAAATAAGGTTTAGGAGAAAGAGGAAATTAGGGGGGTTCTTGCTCCATTAGAGGTTTAATTGTTAAGTTTATATTGTGAATGAGTTGTTGACATGAAATTTTGATTAGAATGTTATAGGGGACAGTTTTCGGAACCCAGACCAGAGTTGAGCCAGGCGCCGACTTCGCGAATTTCAAGGTAAGTGCATCGAAACACACTTACCATTGTAGGTTTTGCATATGTATGGTTAAACATATTTGATTAATGATGCATTTGTTGAAATGGTAGAAAAATGAGTCCTAAAATGCACTTGATTGCTTAGCGTCACTTTACGCAATTTGCTTGTGACTTGTACGTATTTGTGCGCTTTGATGATTGGAGTTGTTCATGAGTTGTGTAATGGAATTTGTATGAATTCTTGAATTTTGTGTTGAGATGAAATGAAAATGTTGAACTTGTGCTAAAGGGATGAATTAATCGAAAAAAGAGGGGTTCAAAGTGTGTGGTATTGAGTATTTTGAATCGCTTGAAAGTGATTGTCACTTGTACATAGCTATGTTTAAGCATGAGGCTTCTAATGAGAATGTTTGAGTAAAGTGACGGTGTAAATGAGTGTTTATAAGCAAGTGTGATATGAATTATGTTTTAGAAATCCCTATGCATGAGTTATTATGATTGTGGTTACCAAATGGTGATTTGATGCATGATTAATAGTGTGAGCAATTGCTATGCATTGAGCATGAATTTGTAAGAAATCGTATGTTTATGAATGTCATTGGCGACATTGCATGGGCATGATTTCATGTTCATAAGGTGGAAATGTGAAAGGTAGAGAGTAGAAGCTCTAACCTTGAGAAAAGAAAAGGGGGATTAGCCCAATGAAAAGAAATGAACCGAGCGAGAGCTTCGTTCAAGAGTAGGAAAGAGGGGGATTATCCAAATTGTAAACAAAAGAGCATTGCCTCTTTTTGTTGAGATAAAAGAGGAATTAGCCTAATGGAAAATGAAAAATGGGGCGAGAGCTCAAGTATTGAAAGAAAAAGGGGGATTAGCCCAAATGAAAAAGGAGAGAGCGAAAGCTCTCTAAGAGAAAAAAGGAGAGAACTTGGGGCATGCATTGCATGGCATGTGATGCATTAACATTCATTTTGCATTCATATATGAATTATGCTAATCGCGTGTAATTGAGATTTATGCATGTTAAATGTATTTTTGTGTTGTGATGGCTTTGTTTATGCGATAATTGGCATGTGAATGGAAGTAACATGTTGTTCATGCTCATTGATGGATATGTATGTACGAATTTAATGAGTGTTTGGGTAAGAGATGCGTAATCTGTGTTGTATGTATGGCATGTAATGAAATATCGTGGCTCAAACGGTATGTGGTCGTATATGTGCATTGATCTTGCAAGTAAACGAAATGTTTGATGTAGAGTGAACAAGAATGATAAATCCTAACTTCTAAGGATGAATGTCAAATGGGTATGGAATGATTAAATGAGTTCATATGAATATGATTTAAGAGAATCAATGATGTAATGTTGTGCGTATGGTTGTTGGGATAAATGTTTCTGTGTTTTAGGTAAAAAAGATAAGAGGTATGAGATAATTAACAATGGCATGCAAGTAACATGTTTAATGCTTATTGGAAATTATGTGCTTATGGATTTGTGTGTGTGACTATA
>CANYCX013379331.1:0-10913 GCA_948193385.1 Breynia disticha f. nivosa | reverse complement strand
GAAGGGTAGACAATAAATTTGTGTGCACACTATAAACTCATACAAAATTATTTAGACATGATCCGAGTCAATTATACCATGAAAAAATTATAAGAATTGAATATTTTCCTTAAAGAAAACTTAAACGTCAAATTCAAGTATTATTTCTGTAATGATTAACAAAAAAAAAAAAACTTACTTGGCCCCTTTAGACGAATCGACAATAATCCATGTTTGAATGCACAAACCCTTTTAGAATCCCATCAAGTAGTAGGTACGCAACCATTCCTAATTTGTAAACTTCATTACATGGTAACTAATTCATTGCACCCTTCCCACTACATTAAAACCTTAACCCAAACCATAATACTATATAATTCGCGATCCCTTATTTTCCTGATTATACCGAATCAATTCGTTGTATTTTGCATGGCACCTCCTCTTAAAAAAATGGCACTCTCCACACAAAAATCCCATGATTCTGACAGACTAAGTTCTCTTCCTGACAAAATAATACACCACATGTTCAACCTCCTTTGTGCTAATGACACTGTTAGACTCAGCAAAGTATCAAGAAGATTCAGAGAGCTTTGTTTTCACAGTTCAAGCTTGTTTTTTGCAGCCCATTTTGATTCTGGTTCTAAGAGGTACTCAGAGTTCATTAACTTTGTCGATACATTTCTTACAAAACGTAAACTGCTGGGAGTTAAATTGGACCGTTTTATCATACATTATCTGTCTGAAAAAAGCTCGATTAATGTGGTTAATGCTTGGATTGGTTTGGCTTCAGAGTGTGGTGTTAAAGAGCTAGATATTGTTCTGCTAGTCGATCAATGTAAATACTATGAATTTCCACAAGATCTTCAGGCTTGCAAGTCTTTGAGGGTTTTGAGACTGAATCTTCAGATGGGTAGGCTTCTTCTGCCATATTCAATTATGTTGGAATCATTGGAGGAGTTTGTGATGGACTCTGTGTTGAGTGCTGAAAGACCTGATCTTACCAACATTCTGTCTTGGAGATCACTGAAAAGGTTGAAAATTCAGAATGTTGACAGGGTTGATGATGTCACTATAACCAACTCATCTTCTCTTGAGGAATTGATTATAAGTGACTGTAAAAATGGTAGGATTATGATCCCATGGATGTTAACCATCTTTAGTTCATCATTCAAGAATTTGAAGATTTCAAGGTCCCTTTTTGCTACAGAAGTGAGAATCGATCTCAAGTGTTCGTCACTGAAGAATGTTTCAGTTCATGGAACGAGGTTTGAGAAACACTATGTTTCCAAGATATCGTGTTCAGCCCTTGAAAACGTAGAAGCTTATGGTTGTTGTTTCAACGAAGTGTGCCTACTCGAGATTGATAGTCAATCAGTTAAACATGTAAAGATTAGCCACTGCGATTTCGGGAAAAATTGTGAGATGAAAACTAACTGTGAGGAGCTTGGAGGCCTCACCATTGAAAATTGCGAATTACTTAATCCTGAAGATAAATTCATAGGTATTGAAGCTGAAGAACTTCTTTCGTTAACGATAAACTCTTTCGACAAGTACACGTATAGGTTTCCAATGGCATTCTTAGCTAGAAAGCTACAGAAGCTAAGATGGACAGGAGATCCTGTAGAATTTATGCATTTGGGGCTGGAGAGCTTCAGGTCATTAGTGAATGCAAGTATTGATATTAAACCTTCATGTCACCATAAAAGTGAGGAAAATGCTGAGCGTTGCAGGCTTATTCAGTCTCGGAAATTTTGTGTAGCCAATCTTTTCGAATGCTTAAGTCAAACCAAAACCTTGGAAATAAACATGTGGCCTATAGAGGTAAGCTTAGTTCATCTGGAGAAGTTTCCTTAATTCACAGTGCTTTTAGATGACCCTAATATGTTGTTTACGCCTTATTGCAGATCGTGTATATGCAGAAAGAGGAGCCGATTTTCAAGAGGCACAAGCTCGTAACTTTTGCCAATTTAGAGGAACTGGTGCTTGTTGCTGATAAATTACTGCCGCATCAAATTTCTTCCATTGCTTATTTTCTCGAAAGATTGCCTAATTTACAAACGATAACAGTAAAATGCGATCAGGACTTGCATGTTCTTAGCGATCCAAATGTAAGTAAATGTAGTTCTACACCATATTAATTTTCCTAACTGAACTTAAAGTCTTTGTTGGTGCAGTTGATCGAATTGCTAGGATTGAAGGTTGAAAAAATCGCCGAGTCATCTGGACAAGTGACAATAGCCAGAATAGACCGAGGATAAGACGGGAACTGAAGGTATTGCTGCAAATAGAATAAAGGAAGAAGCAGCCTACAATAATTTCATTTTAGTAGTAACTTTTGTACAAGACATCTCTGTTACTAGAGTTTCTAGACAAAATTGGCTCTTGGAAACCACAAGGCTACGAATAAACGTGACCTTGGTTTCCAAGACAAAAAAAAAAGTCTTTTTACTAAAGATTCAAGGACTTAGCGTTCATCATCACTGCTTTCTTCCGAATTAGCAACCACACACACGTCTTCATGCTCTGGTGCCTTGCCATTTCTATGTTCCAATGAGTTTTCATCAACAGAATCAGGCACAAAATGATCAAGGGCAGAGTTACGAGTGGGTCGTTGCCGCAGCCTGTTCTTTGCACCCAAGTTTCTGGTTTCAACACTCGCGTATTGCGTATTCCCAGCCAGCCTCAAACTCCAACGTGACCCAAAATGCTTCGGAGGAACATTCCTCCTCCCAGGATTATCCCTTTCCTCATCAGTGATTTCCCCTCTTCCAAAATGATCATTATCATCATTACTTGTGATTTCAAAATCATCGTCACTGTCATCATTATGTTCTTCATTGTTGCCTTCTTGATGCTTGCCACCCTCAGTTTCACAATCAGAGGTGTTGCTGCCTTTCACATTTCCATTTGCGTCAATATGTATGTCTAAATAGCCTTCCATATCTTCGTTTTCTTTCAATCCTGTGCTTGCATGAGAATCCTTGTTTGAGTTGATATTTTCCAGATTATCACGATTCCTTTCATGTTGTTGATCTTCCCCAGGCTTACTTTTCCTGAACCAAGATGTGAAGTCATTATTCTTAATATGCTGAATCCTTGATTATAAAGTAAAATCTTCTGCTAGATTATGGAGATGAGTACGCCAAAGGCAACAAGTTCAAATAAACATAATGTACATAAGGGATTGGCCAATGTTTATCTATAGCAAATCATGAAGCGAGAATAACAAAAAAAATATTTATTTTTTATAACAAAACATATTCAGAAGTCTTACCTCGATACTTCTATTGCTTCATTAATAGCACGGTCGTAATCATCTGCATATTTGACGCCAAACGAAAACATTTATCAAAATCCAGAAATTATTTTCACAAGTGATTCTGTAGAAAAAATGAAGTAGGACCAAACAACTGCAAACAATGACATATGACTCAGAATAGTTCCAAATAGAGTTAAACAGAAATGAACACATCCTACTCGGTAATGCTTAATATATTTGTTTTGCAAAGTGAAAACTGAGTAATTCATGTTATACACACACAAAGGAGCATGAAATAAACATGCAAATCATTTCGATATTGGGTAGATAAAATATTCCAGCCAGAGTTTGTCTGTTCCTAAAGCCCACAACTAAACAATTTTGACTCTCACCCTCTGCATAATGGAGTCCAAAAAAAATTAGTTATATTGCAGAATTTTTTATTCTAGAACATATTGTCTGAAACAGACAGGGGTGTTAATTCTATAGCTATTAGCTACAAACCAAAAAACAGTGCCGTAGCAATAGTCACCAAGGTTGTATAAGAAAAAAGAGGAAAAAGAGAGTTTTTGATAAAACTTTTGCAGTGGCCAATCTTTATCAATAGGTGACCAGGGTCCTTAGTCCCCAATATCTCCCAAAAGCAAAATAAAATAATGTCGTACCAAAAGTGTAACTAATTGGTCTTCGGCTGCGACAAGTGCGAGTTATGCCAGTTCTATAGAGTTGAGCGTCATTCAAAAGTTTTTCTTGTCTTTCCTTTCTTTTTAGTGCCCTTTCCTTGTTCTATAGATACAACAAGAGAGAATATTGATCAAAACAAGATATATAAGTTATGATGCAAAAGAATCAGCATATTGATCTTAAAGTCAATCCATAGGTCAACCTTCTGCATTTTCTCCATAACAAGAAGCGTATCAGCTTCAATAGCCTTTGCAACAGCATTTTCTGCAGCAACTTTGCTTGAAGATAGTTTATCCTGCCATATGAAGCAATAACTATGAGATAAGCCATTACATTTGTAAATAAACCCCTCCAGGCTCCTAAGAATACAATTAATCATACAAGACATACCACAACATTACGAAATTCCTCTAGGTTCGTTGCCAGTGTTTCCCACTGAAAATGGATAGGTAGAACATTATCAGATGCTTTTCCCTTAGCTTTTGCCCTTGCACCATTTTTCAATACTTCTTTGTACAATCTATGTCCAATCACAGGATTTCCATCACACCTGAAAGAAGGAGCAATCTCATCGACAATTACAGAGTGAATTAGATATATCTGGAGCACGCTCACAGCATACCAGTATGAAGTTGCATTTCCATCTGCTCCAACCTTTTCCATACGGAAAGAAGATAAACCTCCACTTTTTATGCCAGCATTGATATGTGATACAACATCATCTTGCTGTTAGCAAAGCATTTAGATTACACGACAGCAGTGCTCAATAGAAAACAAAATAAATTGATAAAATTGCCAAACACTTCATGTCAAATGAAACTTCACAAGAACACTAATTAATAAGTTTGTAGACAAAAAAAAAAGTAAAAATTCCGAAGAACATAGACCCACAATCAACAACACAATTATTTGGAGGATAGTGTTGTAACAGAGGAACAAGGAAAAACACTGAATGAACACAAAATTAGAAGAATCGGCAGTACTAATTACCTCAGCTCGGATTTCGCACAATGCTTTCAGAATAAGTAAACGATTGACAGGATCAAGTTCCTTGTACGTAGAAATCTCTTCTCTGCAAAGTCGTCGACATCATGAAGTCATCATAAACAGAGTTACGTTAAAAAACCAAAAAATATAGGCTTTGTTTCAATGAGACAAAGCAATACCCATTGGCACCAGTAAGTGGTAGTTCCCCATCAGCAACCTGCACAATAGAAGCATATGTGTAGAGTAAATCGTAATCATCATTTGCAGTGGGAAAAAGTAAGGAAGTATGATGCGCAACATACCCATGGCCACCAGGCAGAAAGTTTCTTGGAAAGCACAGTAATCCATGAGTCGGAAGCGTTCAATGTTTTATTGACAGGGGGGATTCCCTGGTAAAAAATTCAGACGAGTAAGAAGAAATATTAGGAAGATTCCTTCCAAACACACTGCAAACACCACAACCCAATCCGACTCCATTTCAAACAAACAATCCACGAAAACGCAATTAAAAAGCAACAAAACAGAAACCTAACCTTCAATAGCTTAATGTGAAGCTGAGCATTGGAAGCGTTCGGCTTCACTAATCCAAGCTCAATCTTCTCAGCCGTCACTTTCAAATCATCATCAATAACCTCCTTAAATACCTAACCAAACACACCACTAATCAGTCCACCTCGTCATAACAAAACGCAACACACAGACATATCATATCTTACGTTCAAGAAATTAAGGACCGAAGCCAGTTCCCATCGTCCACGTAAGCTCGCGATTTTCGAATCTAAATCCTCTTCTGCAAGAATCAAGCAGTCACAATCGGGCGGTTTGCCTTCGGTCGGAGCCCGGCGAGAGGCGGTGATAGGCATTGCGGAGATGGCGGGAGAGGGAGAGAGGAACGTGGAGAGAAGAGGGAAAGGTGAAAATGCAATAGGAATTTTCCCGCCTAAATTGATTTTACGCACAACTGAAGGGATGGGGCGGTTTAGATTTTTTTACTTTCTTCTAGAGTTAATTTTGGGGACCCATCGTCTCGCGTTTCTACACAATCTATTGTTTACTTTCCGTGTCGTTTTTCTTTAATGAGTGGGCTAAACGCAGCGTTTATCTCTGGGAAAGGTTTTTATTTTGTGGATATGGTTAAAAAAACTGAGCGATTTTACTTTTTATTCTCCAACTTCTTGCCAAACGACGACGTTTTACGGTGTCAGTAACCGCAAATATACGGTTTATATGAAAGTACAGGTATTGGGAGTTGAAATAAGAGTAGTTTGGGGCGTTTGGGAGGAAGAGGAAGTCGTTGATCAACGATGAGGCAAAAAAGACCTAGCGCATTGACTATCCCCAACCATATAATCTAGATGATTTTTTTAAATATCTACCATTATATTTATTTATGTTCGAATGGGCGAATGTAATATTTTATTTTTGTTAATGAGTGACATGACTTCAAAAATCTATTAAGTCCAATAGCATGTGTAGATTCAATCTAAAGACAATAACTTAAAGTTCTCGTTAAAAAGCCCAAGTCCAACATAAGATATTTCAAAAAAAAATATCTTATACAGATGTAGATAGAAATTAGATACAAATTTTGAATATCAAATATTAATACATTTAATTTTCAAAAGAAATATTTTATCACCTTATTAGATATCTCCAAAAGCCTTTATAAATAAAGCTCTGGAAATCAAGAAAAGGTACGTTCTTACTACCTGCAAAAATACTAAAACTCTGTCAAATTATAACTTAAACATCGGAGAGTCTTTGTGCTTAAAAAAAACTCACTCTTTTTTGTTTTGTAGATAGTCAAGCTTCTTGAGAAAGGTTTTTGCAAAAGATCCTTGATTAAGCTTTTTGTCCATTTGACTCGTTGCTCATCAAAGCTACAACAACAATTGGTGTCGTCTCCGGGACACGAGCAAGAAGCCATCACTTTTTTGTAAAATCAATACAAGAAATCCTCTAACGTGATTCTCATTCCCATCCTCCCAAGAAATGGTGACGACTAGATCCCAAATAGGTGGACATCATGAAGAAGGAATGTTTCGCAGCAAGCAAATCTACCTATTAGAGGCGAGGTCTCAGGTACTGTTAAGCAGACAACTCCTCTCATTGAATATGAGAAGCTCTAAAAGCAAAATGAAGAGACTAATTGAAAACTAAGTGTTAACAAATTTTGTTCAATAAGTATTTTAGGGCTCACTTCCCTATCACCTTCAAGGTGGAGCACGAAATCTAGAGCACTATGAGTAATGAGAAATGCCTTGACAAAGTCACCTCCAAAATTCACTTCCTTGCATCTCAAAGCGTCAAAAGACACATTTTCCATAAGAAAAAGTTGTAGTCCTAAAGGGATGAAATGAAGCAAAAAGACAAAAGTCCAATATGTGGTTGAAAGCATTTTTAAGGAAAATCTTAGGGCTCCAACAAAGGCTTGTGAAGAGTTACATTTAATGGTATAGAGAAGGCTAACATAAACACGATGATTGAAGAAGTTTTGCAACAAAAAAAGATAGTCCCATCAGAAGAAGATTAATGAAGTGCTAAATTTCCATTTACTAAAGAAATCCTACAAAAACCTCTTCCTCAGAGGTTCAAAATGCCTCAATTACCTAGCTTCACAGGAAAAGAAAATCCTCATGAGCACACATAAAAGCATGAGGCAATTATACTTTTGCATGGATGGAAAAATGTAATAATGTGTAGAGTTTTCCCAATCACCTTGAAGGATGCAGTAGGAATTTGGTTTAATGGGTTAAAAGAGTAATCAATTTCCTCCTTTGAACAACTCTTAAAAAAATTGTCAATGTGTTCATCATCAATAATATGAGAAAGAAGGATTTCACGTACTTGTCAAGTATTAGGCAAGGAGAAAAGGAGACCTTAAAGCAGTAAACACAAGCCTTGAAATCCATGAACCACAATCTGAGGTGGTAGTAGCAGTTATGCTTAAGTAACCCATTCAACATAACTCCAAAAGTCTCTCTGGATCAATCTAAGTCATTGGTTGAATTATTTGTTTGAGCTAATAAATACATCAGGCAATCTGAAGTTTTAAGAATTTTGAACCCTAAGGATGATAAAGACAGAGACACTCATGATGAGACCTCCAAGAAGAAGGAGAATGTTGGAGATTCTAAGGAGTACATCAAACTTCAATACAAAAATTACTCCCTTAACTGAGTCAATGTCTTCAATTCTTGTAACAATTGAAGGATGAAGACTTATCATCCTTCCTCCAAAGACTAATCAAAATCTAGCTGGAAATATTGAGACTTATCAGCCTTCCTCCAAAGACTAATCAAAATCTAAGTAGAAAACCTTATGAAAGTCAAGGTCTTAGAAGAAAAATCTTCAAAAATTAAGAGTAAAAAACCATGAGAAAGTTAAGGTTCTGTCAAAGAAGAAAAATCTTCAAAAATGACAAGTAGAAAACCTTAAGGAAATTAAGGTCTTGTTAAAGAAGAAAAACCTTAAAAAATAAAGGTCTTGCCAAAGAAGAAAAAACTTCAAAAATAATGAGTGGAAAACCTTGAGAAAGTTAAGGTCTTGTCAAATAAGAGATCAAGAGCCTTCAAGAATGTCAAGTAAAAAATCTTGTTGAAGCCAAGGTCTTGTCAAAGGAAGAAAGGAAATGCTCTATCAATTTTCAAGAACGATAAGAAAAAGAAGACTTCTCTTGAGACTTCAAAGAAAAGGAAAGTTTCTCATGAGAATGATTCTTGGAAGAAGAAGGATCAGTCTCCATGTTTTTACGCTTCCTTGATTGTAATGTCAAAGCCTCTATAACATAATTCTTTATCTCTTCATCACTGTAAGACATGAACAAAACATTAAAAAAATGAAAGGGTATCACTTTAACAATTCACAAGTTGAAGAGTTGATTGTGGTTCGATGGGATTGTTCATTGGGTCTAATCCGGCCACCTTCTGAATTAGACCAAACTTTCTATCCTTCAAAGCTACTAATATTACTAAATTTGACCAAATCTAGTTTGAATTATGAGACTATACCTGAAACCAGTGTTTTAAGAACAGACTCGGGCAACGACCTGGACATAGAACTGGGTCATCTTGTCACGCTCGAATTTCAAATGCCATTTTTCAAATAAATAATAAATAAGTAAAAAATTTGGCAACCATTTTTTTCTTTAAAAATAGTTTATCAAGCCACTTAAATAGGAAAGATGAATACACATGTATTAATTTAAAACCTCGGCCACTAATAAGTTATATACAAAACCAATTATAAACATGCAGAAGCTATGACAATAGTTTAAAAACAATGCATGTAGACCATATATCTATACTACAGTTTGTATAGAATGTACAAAATACAAAAGGTGTAAGATCCAAACTACTAGGAGCCATGACCTCAGGAGATGTATCGCACCGCTCGCTATACACTAAAAATAGAGTCCTGCAGCTAACTATCGACACTCTACACAAAAACATAATCCACACACACGCGATTAATCTAATTACTCAGTAAGTGCATTTATAACACTTACCTAAGTAATTAATGCATAAATAATCGTTCTTTATTATATTTTACGTACATTGTGTGATAGGGCAATTATCCCTATTTAATCTTTATCAAATTTGTTCATTAATTCAGCCCTAATTATGTTAGAAAAGTCCCTGGAAGCATGGGCATGCCCATGCACGACCCATGTGCTCGTCACAGCAAAACACATGGTCTGGCATGAGCTCGTGCTTACCAACACGGGCGTTGTGCCAACACTCTGGAATTAAGCCAGTAGCCCAGCACGACCCTCACATCACTTGGCATGAGTTCGTGGTTACAATAAAGCATTTCCAATGGTCTGACATGAGGTTGTGCCTGTTGACATGCCCACCATGCCGACCTATGGGTTTAAGCAATTCACAAACACATTTAAGCTACTCAATACCAAAGTCATTCAAATAGCATCCATCATTTTTCCTTTACATTTCTAATCACAAAAACACAGCAAAACACTCCATAAACACTATTTCCAATCTAACCATTCATCAATCATTCTCATATACTGTAACATCCTGAAAAATTACTGAATTAAATAAAATGAAAAAAAAATAATTAGAATTAATTGAGAAGTTGAAATGATAGCACGAGATGTGTCCAAACTAAGTTTAAAGTAAATAAATGAAGCATGAGATGGTTGTATGCAAGTAACCGTGCCATATATGAATTAATTGGCACGAGATGTGCCTAACAGAATTAAACCGTGCCTAAAATGCATTCCATCGTGCCATGGAAGAAATGGGCATGAGCCGTGCCTATTTAGATTGACCCGTGCCTAGGTAGTTACTTCATGCCATGAAGAGGAAATTGGCATGAGACGTGCCCAGGATTTAGTGGATCGTGCTGAGCTAAAGTATAAATGGTGCTTGTGGTTTAAGTTGTCTTTTTCTCACAAAAAATTACTGTATATTTAGAGAAACCGAGAGAGAAAACCCTATACCTTTAATCGAAATTGAGGATCAATTCTTCATGAAAGTGAAGGGGCTGATGGTAAAAGAGTTGTGCAAGGTAATTTCTTATGCGTAAGGTTGTCTTTTTCTCTATGTTCAATATATGTTTATGATATTATGCGTGATGGTAAAAGTGATGAATTGGTGATGAGGAAACTGAATTCCATAAGGAATTGATTTAAAATAGAATTAGTTGTTATTTTCTACATGAGTGAGAAATGATAAACAAAAAATACTTTGAGAGTGAGAGTTTGATAGTGATGAAAAAGAAGACCTTGATGTTTATTGCTTTCCCTGTAAGTTCTTGCTGAAACTTATATGTATTGATTTGAGTTGTATGAACCTTATTGTGACACTTCAATTTTTAAAATTTATTTTTACGTAAACAATAATTTTGGAAATTTTTTTTATATGATGCTCACAATTTAATACATGTGGAATTTAAATTCATGGCTTAGAATAAAAATACATTTTTATTTTATATAAAACAACTTATACGAAATCATTCACAAATCAAATCCATTTTTTCCAAA
>CANYCX013379211.1:0-14012 GCA_948193385.1 Breynia disticha f. nivosa | reverse complement strand
TCTTTGTCTTAAAATCATGTAAGAAATATTATTTCTCATCCATCTTGAGCCCAATTACCAAAATTGGCCCATATGCCCGATTCAACCCAATAGCCAGATTTTGACCTAAGGTGAAATACCAAAATTACCCTTTTAGGTTTTCTGCCATCCATTTGCGATCTGTAGGACAATTTAATAAAGGCAATGAGTTTAATAACTCATAAATCATAGGTGCATAGGTGGTCACTAGTAAGACACTATGGTCACCCTAAATTAAATAGCTGACGAGCGGTGTTAACAACCCTACTACAATTCAAATACATCCCTTGACCTTCGATATCTTGATTAGCATAAAGCATGTCGCTAACAGCCTTATTTAATGCTAAATCACTTTTCTTGATCTCTATGACAAAATTGATAAATTCAAATAAATGACTTAATCATTTCATTCGGGTGCGGCCACACTCTTTCCAATCTTGTCTATCAAGCAGCCGGTGATATCAACTCTCATTGAGAGGGGCAATCCCTTCACTTCACTCCTGCTCTTACTTATGATTCGTAGCATACCCAATCATACCCACACTTTTCAACCTTTTACGGCAACGCTAGGCGTATGTCAAAGTACACTAAAAATCACAACAAGGGATATAGTGATTTTCAGTCTAAGGATAATATTTGACATCGTAAATAGTGATCGCTCTCTAAGTACAATGCTCTACATTATGCCTATTCACTACATTATGCCTATGCACTTTGCTAGATATCCCTAATATCTATGACCAATAGAACATGATCATCTACAAAGTACACACTAGTCTTAATTCATTTCTGTTCCCATAGAAACAAGTGACTAAGGATATTTAGAATGTTAATCTCATAACTTCCAGGTTCTACTATCTAGATCCTCAACCTTGATACCTCAAGTGCTTAATTAACATTCTTGAATATTTTATCAAACATATACCATAGGTCAATACAAGAAGTGATAAAATAATGCCTCATAATTTTATTAATCAATAATAAAATTTACAAACAATGTATTGGGCCAGGGCTTACACTAACACTTCGATGCATATTGGGATAGTCGCGTAAACTGTGCCTCATACTCTATCACAATCATATCCTTCTGTTTGAGTCCCAAGAACTCAATCTTCTTACGGCTGCGGTACAAGGGTGGAGTGTACTTGTCCGTAAATTCTCTCTGGAAGTCACCCTAGGTGAATGTAGGGGGATCATTCTAGCTTTCAGGGACCATTTCCCACCACTCCTATGCTCCCTTTTCTAGCAGTAAGGTAGTGTACCTCAGTTTTTGCTCTAGTGTGCATCTCATTCTATGTAGGATCCGCTCTGTGTTTCGGAGCCAATCATCCACTTCCATTGGGTCGATGGTATCCTCAAAGGACTTTGTGCCTTGCTTGTGCACTTCCCAAAAGTTACGGTCAATGTTCGTCCCCAGTTGACCCTCTTGTCCTCTCATCATTCCTTGCATCATTTTAAAGAAATGCTTATGAGCGGGTCAATAGGTGTGTTAGCAACATGTGCGGGTTTCTCCTCGTGCCCCGGGGCTGATCCCTATCCCTGCACGTACTCTCGGTCTTGGTGGTCTCGAGCGATACATTGTCGATTGGCTCCATCCTATAAGAATCACAATTTTAAAATCTTTTATTTTCAAAAACAATGATGCAATGAAAATAGTTTTTGGCACAGTGCGTAGGGAATCTAATCCCTGCTCTAATACCACTAAATGTGAACCCCAATTTCGCAAATCAAATTTTCGAATAAAATAAGGAATTTGGAACCCATTTTTTTCTTTTAAAACAAAATATGATATGCACTCCCCCAAACAAGACATTCACATATCACCATAACACAAATCTTATTTTCAATCCTACAATCAATTAACAACAACATTTCTAGACATTCACAACATCAAATAAAGCAACAATTCATCAAGTCATAACTTCATTCATATTCACATAACATTTCCCATTATACTCACATGACATTCATCATTCAAATCGTGCATACTACACCATATAATCAAGATGAATGCAAATGAAATGCTAACGCATTTTTCACACACAATATGCCTGGGTCTCTCCTCAATTTCCTTAGAGAGCTCTTGCCCTCATTTCTTTTCAAGAGGTCTCCCCCTCGTGAGCACCCGCTCTTTATTTTATTATCGAGAGATTTCTCTCTCGTGATCTCCTGCTCCCTTTTCTTTTCTTTTTAGGGAATCTCTCCTCCGTGAGTACCTGCTCCTTATTTTCTTATCAACATTAAGCACAGGCTGTGAACCCCAAATTCATAAAACTCATTTCTGATTAAATACCAATTTTGGGAACCAGTTTTTCTTTTTAAAATGGATAAGTATAAGAGATAAGAAAGTAAAAGTATAGTTTTTCAATCATTTAATAAAAACCAATGTTGGCCATGAACAAAATAAGAATCAAAACACAGAAGCAATGGAAAACGATTTTCACGCCATGTTAGTACATCTTGTCTGTATTAAAATTTCATAGACATACAACATAAACAAAACCCAAAACTAGGAGCACAACCTTCTTTAGTATCACACCACTTAGCCTTGCCGAAAACATAGTCTTTCATGAATCACTGTCACTCTGCACAACATTCAACAACATACAAGGGTGAGTATATAAAATACTCAGTAAGTGATAAACCTATTGTTGTTAAAATGAAGTGCAGGGGAATCTTTGGCCAGCATGGGGTGTGCTCACGCCTTAATTCCCAAATGGCTCGTTGTTGACATATCAAATATGCTCCTTTAGGTGCTTTAGTTGCTAAAGAATTCATCCTAGATCACTTACTTACTTCAAATCTGCTTTAGTACGTTATTCTAGTTAAAACTAGGTTTCTGGGCACGATTAACATAGGTTTAACCTGACCCTAATGTACATTATTCATTAGCATTTTTCTTACTTTTTAGACCAAGAATAACGTATCTTACCAGCAAGGTAACGTACGTTATTCCCCTTAACGTACGTTAATGCTTGAATTAATGTACGTTAAGTCACTTTAGAAGCCTTCTTCCCACATTTTAGTTCAATCTGAAACTTACACATTCATACACCATTCAACGAAGTCAAACCAACCATTTTATCCTCTTATTCAACCATTTCACACATCTTATAACCAGACATAACATTCTTGATCAAACAACGTATTCATAACACAATCATGCACATATTCATCATACATTAATTTCATTTTCAATTACCCATAATCCAATTCCACAAACAAGTCGCAAGACATGGGCCATGATGCATATCATACCATTCACCAAGTCTCACCTCAAGGATCAAACATTTACCAACTCTATATACTCATATTCATTTCGAGAACATAAACGATATATTACCATCATTCTAAACCAATCAACATCCAAATCTCCATACCTAACACAACTCCATATAAACCATACAACACATACTCATTCCATAAACTCATACAATAACACATGTATTGCTCAATCTCAAGTCAAACTTATATCACTAAATATACACATACATTCATTTCTAAACAAAAGATATCATGTATGTAAATGAATGCAAATGAAATTCTAATGCATTTCCACACTATATGCCCTGTGGTCTCACACAATCCACAAACTAAAGAGCCTCCACCCTATCTTTTAACTCGAGAAATCTCTCTCTCATTTCATTTCATTTCATTTGGGATAATTCCCCTTTTTATCCATATGGAAGAACATCTCGCCTTCCATTCACAAGTCAAGCTCCGATTGCTTTTTCCTCGGGCCTAGCCTGGCATCGAGCTCTTGCTCGGCATAAAATATCATTAGGGATAAATCCCTCTCAAATCAACAACAAGAGCAATGCTCTTTTGTTCACAATTGGGCTAATCCCCCATTTTATCATATGGAAGAACATATCGCCTTCCCTTTATTGTCTCAAAGGATGAATATACAATTGTGCTCATGCAATGCCAATAATGACATGTATGAATGCAATTCATGCATTTCCAAATTCCATTTCACAATTCCACAATATCACACACACATTAAGGTTCCACATCATTCATTACTCACACGAGTTCATTCAATAACCATAACATGCCTGGAGACCACATTCTTATGAATAATCAACCCTTTTCACAAAGAGTTTAACACTCATAGGAACCATTTGCATTAAAGCTCATCATATCAATAACTCAAGCGTTCATAGCTCATCTCAAAACAACACTCATAATTGTATAACCTCACATAACATACACGGCCAACTCGTGGCCCAAGTCAACACAACATCATTCACAACATACAAATCCATCATCATATCTATAATAACACTCTCATAATGTGTATATGGTTATTCAAACCAACATACATAATTCATTTCATCACATACCTCATACGAATACTCACATCATGATTCCACTCATCAATACATCATTTTCATAGGCCTTACCATATCATTAACATTCATAAACAAATCAACACATATCAACCACAAACTCACACAAATTTCCAAACAATCCATACAAGTCATTCAAACATTCAAGTTCTTTTAATGGCACTTTTCCACTACCATTTTAACAAAACAACATAAATCAAATATGCTTAACCACATCGAGGTAAAAACCTACAATGGTAAGTGTTAAAAGTGCACTTACCTTGAACTCCGCAAATTGGCTCGTCGCTCGATTCCTGATTCGGGTTCTGATTGTTACCTCCTACACAAATCATGACACATTTCACATCATATACAATATTCTATTCTCAATTTCTCATTTATTCAACCAATTACTCAAAATCTCCAAATTTCCCATAAACTTAAATTCATTAATCTCTCACAAATCCTCAGATTTTTAGTTAAATGTTTATACATTCAGTAACTAGGATAAAAACCCAACAAAATCCTACTATTTACATCTCATTTTGCACGAATTTCATCTTAGATTTAATGATTCTAACCTCTCTTCTTCCTTGCCTCAAACCTTAGTTTGAAAGAATCCAGATGGAGGAATCATGTTGGTGTTAATCCGCTGAAATCCACGAGTTTATCGGTAGGTTTGGTGTTTAAGGAGCCTTGAGAAGTGTCTCTAGGGTTGGGAGAGTGTTTGGAAGAGTTTGGGGAAGTTTTTTCTCGGTTTGGCTTGTTTTAAGCCTTTTAATGACCTGTCCAGACTCCTGATAACGTAGGTTTAGGAAAATTAACATACGTTAATCAACATACGTTAAACTCAAAATTCTGCCATTGAATAACGTAGTTTATTCTTTAACATAATGCACGTTATTGAGGTTAACTTATGTTAATGGTCTTCAGACTGCTACATCTTCTATTTTCGACCTTCCTTCAATCCCAGGCCTATATATTCCTATATATCTATTCTTCCAACTTTTTTCAAACATTATTCCAACATTAAATGGACATTTTTTGGGGTATTACAGCTCTCCCCTTAAGAAAGTTTTTCTCTGAATTTGAAAGAAGTTAGGTTGCTAATCCACTCAACTTATTTAACCTCACACATTCCAACTTAAAGCTCTTGGGCTTTTAATAACTACAAGGATCACATATATCAACAAGCAAGAACATATTCTTATGTTCTTAATTGTTTTCACATAAGATTATAGTTAAAGATATAATCAAGTTCCTTTCAACTTATATATGCAACCCCAATAACATCAAAGTTCATAATATATGCTCACACCATACTTCACCATTAACCTTTTTGCACTTTCGATCCCTAAAACATCTTATAACTTCAACCATAACAACAAAGTCAACCAGATCAAACAAATTAGTAACCAAAGACTCACATCCAGGTTCCTATCTTATTTACACATTCATGTAAATTCTCCTTATTCATTATCCAATCAAATATTTCATCGTACACATGCATTAATGAAAACAATCATTTAATCAATGTACTTATTCTCACTTTCGTACTCACCTTAATCCATCTTGTTCAACACCATAATTTACTCACTTAAGTAACTAAGACACCGTCTTATGTTTCAATTTCCCCTTAGCATTCAAGCTTTCCACTCATAAATTCTCACTTTAAGGCATTTCTTACACCCATAAGTTTCAACATTTCTATATCATCTGCTTATGGCGATATACCTATAACGCATTGCACTTTCATCCTCATTCCTAGCATCATTTCTCACTCCATAAACCTCTATTCATCGAGTACTCCAACGAGTACAAGCACATATCCTTACGATTCAATTTCAACTATTAACACTTAGTGATCTTTTCATAAATTCCACTTTAGAGTATTTCTTATATTCATAGATTACAACATTTTCAGATGCTCATTTTCTCGTAATATGCACTTGGCACATCACCTTTCACATCTCTAATTCTAACACCATCGTGCATCTTATAAAACTTTATTTCTCTTAATCAAAAATCACTCACGACCCCTCGGATCATGTAAAACTAATCAAAATCAACATCCATATCTAATCATTACATCTTGTCCTATTTCATCTCCTTAGAAACTCTCTCGTTTAACTCTTATAAATATATCTATGCTCGTGATCTCCCATCTATCAGGTAATGCCAGCCCAAGATAGGTAAGCAAGAACATGATTTGCAGTCGCATGAGAAAGAAATGCAATAGTGCGAAATTTTTCTGAGAAATGCAAGGAATGTCCTACAATTTGGTCAAGAAAGCTATGCAGAAAGCCAAGAATCACTCCTTCATACAAAGTACAACCCTGAAACTACCTTCAAGAGAAAGGACGAGCGATAGCAACCCTAATGGTCACACTCTATGATCAAATCCTCAAGTATACTTTACCATAGTCTCCCAATATCATCAATAAGTGATACATCTAATTTTTCTTTCTTTGTATCTCCTCTCGCATATTCACTATTTTTTTTCCCACATTGTCTAATTCGTTATCTGAGTTTTTCAGTTTTTACTTTATTTTTCACTCACACAATGCTTAACCGGTCTTTTGGACCGCCTAGTTCACTGATTTCAATTTTTTTGTACGGGACTCAATCCACACACCACTTTAAATAACATTCCCAATTCCTGGGAAAACACTCATTCACTCGTTAGTTACTTAGGTTTCTCCCTAAGTTCACAAGTCTCATTTAGGCAATTCTTTTGCCGCTCATAATTCCTCTCTTAACTAGTTCGGTCACTTATGATTACAAGATAGTTGTTTTCTCTTTTTTTAACTCTCATTAACTCACTAATACTGATAAGGTTTTCTCACTCAATCATAAATCATCCAACATACCTTATATCATCATAACATGAATAGGTATAGTATTCTTACCAGAAGTTCCATCAGGATCGGCCGCAGCCTCATTTTGTATCATGGCACCCACATGTGTCTGGGGCAGAGCTGCTTCATGAGGAGCTCCCCCATCTCTGGGGATAGTACCCATAGCATGTCCATATATTCCTATCCTTTCATCTATCCCTTTTTTAACAGTTCCGAGCTATATAGCCTGGCTTGTTACAATAATAACATACTGGGCAAGTATCCTCACTAGATTGCATACCCATGCTCTATCGCCTAGCAGTGGCGTGCCCAGCAGCTTATTTTCCTTTGCCTTAAAAGTCACCTCCCACATCTCTACTACCTCTGGTATACACCCTGGAGGGTTTGGAATCACTTCTCTTGCCCCCTCCAATGGAGCTAAATCCTCTTGACCTCTTTTGTTTGTTCCTCTCATGCCGACCTGCTCGCTAATTCTTCTGCCCTAATAGCAGTCTCCAACAGAGTCTGTTAGGTAGGTTTCTTTCCTATTATTCGGGTGCGAATGTCAAATTGCAACCCCCACTCAAAGCGGTCTTTCCTCTGTTGGTCAATAGCTACCTCTTCTGGTGCGTAATGCGAGAGGCTTGTAAATTACGCCTCATACTCAACAACAGTCATTCCCCTTTATTTGATTTCTATGAACTCAACCTTCTTTCAGTTTTGATATAAGGGAGGGGTGTACTTATTCCCATACTCCCTTCTAAAATCCTCCCAAGTAAGAGTAGGTGGGTCGTTCTGGCTTTCGGGAACCGTTTCCAACCAATTCCATACATCTCTCTCCAAAAGTGGGGTGGTGTACCTCAACTTTTGCTTTTGAGTGCACCGCATACGGTTAAGAATCTGTGTGTCTAAACCAATCTTCCACATCTGCGGGTTCTGTAGTACCCTCAAAGGACCATGCGCCTTGTATGCGCACCTCTCCAAACTTCCTATCTATGCCAATTCCCATTTGACCTCCTTGTTGTCTCATCATTCTATGCATCATCTCGTAGAAATGAGCATAGGCAGGGTCTGAAGGTGGATTAGCAGCGTATGCATGTTGCTCAATGTGATACATTATCGACTGGCTCTATCCTATAGAAACCACCATTTTCAAAACCTTAGTTTCACACACAATGATGCAATAAAAACATCTTTCTAGCACAGTTTGTAGGGAATCTAATCCCTGCTCTGATACCACTAAATATGAACCACAAATTCATAAAGCTCATTTTTAATTAAATACCAATTTTAGCAACCATTTTTTTTAAACGGATAAGTATGAGAGAAAAGAAAGTAAAAGTTTAATTTTCAAATCATTTAAAAAAGACCAATGTTGGCCATACACAAGATGAGAATCGAAACTCTTAAGCAATGGGATATGATTTGCATGCCTTGTTAGTACATCTTGTCTATACTAAAATTTCATAGACATACAACATAAACAAAACCCAAAACTAGCAGCTCAACCTTCTTTAGTATCGCACTGCTTAGCCTTACTAAAAACATAGCCCGTCACTAATCCCTGTCGCTCTGAACAACATTCAACAACATACAAGGGTGAGTACATAAAATACTCAGTAAGTGATAAACCTATTGTTGTTCAGATGAAGTGCAAGGGAATCTTCGGCCAGCACGGGGTGTGCACATGCCTTAATTCCTAAATGGCTCACTGTTGCCATGTCAAATACGTTCCTTTAGGTGCTTTAGTTGCTAGAGAATTCATCCTAGATCACTTACTTACTTCAGATATGCTTTAGTACGTTATTCTTGTTAAAACTAGGTTTTTGGGCACAATTAACGTAGGTTTAACCTGACTCTAACGTACGTTATTCATCAGTAAGTACCTTACTTTCCAGACCAAGAATAACGTATCTTACAAACAAGGTAAAGTACATTATTTCCCTTAACGTACGTTAATGCTTGAATTAATGTACGTTAAGTCACTCTAGAAGCCTTCTGCCCACATTTTTGTTCAATCCAAAGCTTACACATTTCATACACCATTCAAGCAAGTCAAACCAACCAGTTTAACCTCTTATTCAACCATTTCACACATCTCAAAACAACACTCATAATTGTATAACCTCACATAAAATACACGGCCAACTCATGGCCCAAGCCAACACAACATCATTCACAACATACAAATCCATCATCATATCTATAATAACACTCTCATAATGTGTATATGGTTATTCAAACCAACATGATCATATATTTGAGCATTTTAATCGAACTCACATATCTGCGGTCACCAATCTTGAATCACTTCACTTCCTGCATAAACATTTACATATCCTTCACAATACCATTCATCCTTTCAACTCATCGCACATCCATACCAAGCATACATAATTCATTTCATCACATACCTCATACGAATACTCACATCATGATTCCACTCATCAATACATCATTTTCATAGCCTTACCATATCATTAACATTCACAAACAAGTCAACACATATCAACCACAAACTCACACAAATTTATAAGCAATCCATACAAGTCATTCAAACATTCAAGTTCTTTTAATGGCACTTTTCCACCACTATTTTAACAATAAAGCATAAATCAAATATGCTTAACCACATCGAGGTAAAAACCTACAATGGTAAGCATTAAAAGTGCACTTACCTCAAACTTCGCGAATTAGCTCGTCACTCGATTCCCGATTCGGGTTCCGATAATCACCTCCTACACAAATCATGACACATTTCACATCATATACAATATTCTATTCTTAATTTCTCATTTACTTAACCAATTACTCAAAATTTCCAAATTTTCCACAAACCTAAATTCCTTAATCTCCCACAAATCCTCATATTTTTAGTTAAATGTTTATACATTCAGTAAATAGGATAAAAGCCCAACAAAAATTTACAATTTACATCTCATTTTGCACGAATTTTAGCTTAGATTTAAGGATTCTTACCTCTCTTCTTCCTTGCCTCAAACCTTAGTTTGAAAGAATCCGGATGGAGGAATCGTGTTGTTGTTAATCCGTTGAAATCCACGAGTTTTTTTAGTAGGTTTGGTGTTTAAGGAGCCTTGAGAAAGGTCTCTAGGGTTGGGAGAGTGTTTGGAAGAGTTTGGGGAATTTTTTCTCGGTTTGGCTTGTTTTAAGCCATTTAATGACCTGTCCAGGCTCCCGATAACGTAGGTTTGGGAAAATTAACGTACGTTAATCAACATATGTTAAACTGGGAAGTCTGCCAGTGAATAACATACGTTATTCTTTAACATAACGTACGTTATTGAGGTTAACGTATGTTAACTGTATATATATATATATATATATATATATAAATCAGTACTGGTTTTGGTTATTCAGTTCAGGACACTTCGGCATAGTTCGGAACGATTTTTGGTACAGATCTTATTTAAGATCCAGAACTGTCCCAAATAAAATTTTACTACAGTACAATTCACAAAAAGTCAAAAGTCAACGGTTATTTTTTGTTTCGATACAATTCAGTACAAATATTCAGTTCGGTTCAGAATTTCCCAGTCCCATGAGCATCCCTAACTTGCAACACTGAAGCTTCCATCCATAGCTTGGAGAAGCAAGAGGGACAGTTGGAAAAGGTGATCTCTAAAAGACAACAAGACACTTTGCCAAGAAATACAGAGATCAATCCGAGGGAGCAAGTTGAGGCAATTACACTCTGGAGTGGTTGAGAACTTCCTAAGATACCTAATGCTGTTAAAGATACATCCTCTAACACACTTGTGTAGGTATCTACTGAGACCACTCCACTTGAGGAAGAGAAGGAAAAGATTCCTCAGCCACTAGAAACCAAAGCTAATGAGCCAATACCATAGTACAAGCCGAGAATTCCATATCTGGCTAGGTTAAACAAAGAGTGTACAGACGCACAATTTGGTAAGTTTGTCAACATTTTTAAACAATTACATATTATCATTCCTTTTATCGAGGCTTTGTCACAGTTGCCTAAGGACACGAGGTTTCTAAAGGAACTACTCTCGAACAAGCGTAAACTGGAAGAGATATCCATTGTCTCTCTGAGTGAAAAGTGTTTTGCTATTCTACAGAACAAACTGCCATAGAAGCGATAAGATCCAGGAAGTTTTAATATTCCTTGCTCTTTTGGTAGTTTAGTATGTGAGAAGGTTTTAGCTAACTTAGGAGCTAGGCCTAGGTGAACCACAACCTACTAGGATGAGTTTGCAGTTAGCTGATAGATCTATTAAATTTCCTAGAGGAAAGATTGAGGATGTTTTAGTGTGAGTAGATAAATTCATATTCCCTATTGATTTTGTTATATTGGATGTGGATGAAGATGTTGAGGTGTCATTGATTTTAGGTTGTCCATTTGTAGCTACTGCTAGGACTATTATAGATGTTAGTGACGGTAAGTTGGTTTTACGAGTCGGTAAGGAGGAAGTCACTTTTTTATTTTAAAATCCTTGTGTCACTCTATAAGTTAGGATGACTAGTGCTATTTTGTTAGTTCATTTCAGTCATCTCTATCCATTTTTTTGTAGGGATTGATATTTATAGATCCACTTGAGCATCTGGTACAAGGAAAAATTGCAGAACAGGGTGATCTTTAAGTTTTTAAACAAATTTCGCATCTTGAAGGCTCAAATTTTTCCAAACGAAAACAAAAATTTGAAGGGCTTTATCGAAATAATAAGCAGAGATTAAAGACTTCACTCGAGGACCCTTCGATTCTTGAACTTAAGGCGTTACCAGATCACTTGAAGTACGCCTTTTTGGCACCAGGTAATAAATTTCCTGTAATTATTTCAGCTGTTTTGCATGAAAAACAGAAGGAGCAGTTATTGACAGTACTTTAAGAGCATAAGAGGGCTTTGGCTTAGAAGATATCAGATATAAGAGGAATTGATCCCTCTTTTTTGCACTCACAAAATCCTCATGGAGGATGAGTTTATGCCATTCGCCCAACCACAACGCCGACTAAACCAAAGGAGAAGTGGTGCGCACCGAGATAATTAAGTTGCTTGATGCAATTCTCATATACCCTGTAACGCCCCAAAAATTTCTGGAGTTAAAATTTAATCTAAAATATGGAATTAGCAAACAAAATAAGGTTTTGGCTGTAGGAGAGTTAATTTAAATTTAGAATAAATGTAAATTTAATTAAATAAATTTAATTGATATAAATATACTTAGACGATTTTTTGTAGGCACAAAAAATTAAGAAAAAGAGAAATGAAGAAGAGACAATTGGGTAAAAGGAAATAAAAATATGAGTATATGGCAATTTTCCTAACCCTGAAAATCCCCACATAAGCATGAAACCCTAAAAAGAGTCTCCCCTCTCTTCCAACCTTCACAGCCGTCAACTCCCTCGTCTCCTCTCTCTCACAGACCTCTCTCACTCTCCGTCTTATGCTATCACCTCCACCAACCATCTCTCTCTTTCCTTTGCTCCTAGGCGCAAGCCACCACCATTCCCTGAGGCTATCTTTCTCTTCCTTCCCTTGTGCCACCCTCCCTTCTCCTCCGTGCAGCCATGCCGCCGCATACCTCCTCTCCCACCGTGCGTCTTTCTCCCTCGCATGCACAGCCTCCTCGCAGGCCTCTCTTCTCTTCCCCCACGCTGTTGTCTCCCTTCTCCTTCGAGCGTACCATCCTTTCCTCCACCATGTCGCGAGTGGCAACCCTGCCACGACCTCTCCATGCCCGCACAGCCACGAGTCAAGTTTTCATCGCCCGTTTTGGTAAGCAATGTGGGTTTTTGGGGGAAAATCCCTAGTTTTAGTTAAAGGGAATTAGGAAGTATTGTGTTGTATTGGGTTAATTGGGTTTTTGCAGATTTGGGTCGAATTGGAGCAACGGGAGGAGGTTGGCCATGTATGGAATGATAGATTTATATTGGGTGGGCATTCTGAGAAACTTAAATTCGAGAATAGTATGTGTACATTATGAATTGTGTTGTTGTAAATTTAGGCTAAGGAATTTGTGGCTAAATTTGGTAATAGATTGATGTGGACTGAGAGGGAATTAAATTATGAGAATTGAGATTTTGATTGTTTGGGAATAATACAAATTGAGAGGGATTATTTTTTGTTTTGTTCAAGGAGATTGTTCGGTGGAATTCAAATTGTTAAGATTTAAACTGAGACTTGATAATATTGTTATTAATTTTTGGAATGAGTTTTAAATTTAATATATGGTATCATGACAATTGCGATTTTATTTAGGGTAATTCAAATGAATGCTATTCATTAGAAATCGAGTCACAGATTGAATTTTTGATATACATATGTAAAATAATAAAAGGAAATAGAAAATGGAATGAGAGGGCTAAACTATTTAGAAAGGTACTAAAGTGAATTTGATTATTAATTTTAAATGAGGATGGATTTTGATGTGTGGAAACTACCTTGGAATCAAAAAATTGGAATGGAATTTGTAACATCACTAGGAATGCAAGCTTTGCAGATTTCGAGGTAAGTGTTATTTACACTTACCATTGTATGTCTTGCATCTGTATGGTTAAGCATACAAGATAAATTGTAACGCCCTCCATTTTTAAGAATTTTTGGTAAATTTTGAATTATTTCATATTTTTGCGAATAAATTTTTCGCGAAATATTTTTAATTAAATATTGATGGAAGTGTGTAGAAAGTGTTAAAAACTAAAATTGGGAAAAGATAAGACAAATCGGGAGAGAGAAAGTGAAAAGGATGACCGAGGGTATAGCCGAGGGCAAAATGGTCAAATCGGAATTATATATATATGTAAACATATGAAATCTTTCTCATTTCATTCCAAGTTCACGTTTGA
>CANYCX013378849.1:0-10205 GCA_948193385.1 Breynia disticha f. nivosa | reverse complement strand
AAATTAAGTACTCAACACAGGTTGTATATCAAACTATGTAATCATTCTATAATATTATTTTCATAATTGTGTAGTGTGTCACATGTACAGGGAATCGTGTATAGTGACACGAGGATTGTGCTAGTTAAACATGAGCTTAAGATCATTAGTCGGGTTACACTAACACAAGCCATGTTCGAGGCCATATTGGTAGTTAAAAGATATACAAATGGTTTACAAATAGAAAATAATTAAAAGATAAAATTGAATAGAAAGTAATTTAGTGAAAAAGCCTTAAAATATAGGTAATTAATCATATGTTAAAAAGGTATAATAAGTTTAGGGTGTTATAGATTTGTGTTGTCTATGGATTTTGGTGATGATGGCTCCAACACATTGCTTTGTGTTAGATAAACTTGGTATACAACTCGACATGTAAGAGGTGGTACTTAGCATTCATCATCCTCAACATCAAATAAGGGAAATTTATTTCTTGGGAAAAATATTTAGTGAAAAAGCCATATCCAAATTGGTTATGTAGTTGTTACTTACCTTCTTGGGAAAAATATTTCTATTGATGGCATCAGACAATACTTGATCGGCAAATACATGACCTCTATGACCATATCACTCCTCAACATTTCTAAGTTCTTAGTTTAGCATAAACATCCTTTATATTGAATTTCCATTCTCTTTCTTACTCTTCCTCACTAAACTCATTTCTATTCATATTCTTCATGTTATTATCATCATTATAACATGTAGGCCTAACATCTCCTTTTTTCATGCCAAACCAAGTGAACAAATTATCCTATGTGAGCATGATTCCTTTTTCATTCATTTTAGTCACAATTATTGCACCCATGTCATTCTTACTATTCATAACACATGCATATTCACATTAAACTCCCTAACAAGATCCTCCAAAAAAATAAAAAATACATTTCTTCATAAAATTCTTAAATAATTCACAAAAAGAAGACTTAATTATATTTGGCCAATGAAATTTCATATAGGGTAGATGAATTTCATTCTTGACTACCTTAGACATCTTCTCAATTTTTGTTGGGAAAATGAGGACGAACTCGCTCATGTTCAGTAGTTGCATCACATTCAAAGGAGGAACCCCTCACCTTAGATGGTTCTCGCCTAGGTTTCTTTAGGGCTTGAGGTTAAGAATGGGGTCTCTACGCCCTTTTGAGTTTGCTTACCTTTAGTTCTAGCGATGTGAGAATTTGTAAAGATTATGTGACTTTTGGAAAGTTAGTTTTTTTTAAAAAGGAAATGATTATTTGGAAGTGATTTTGAAAGTTTTTGGAGTTAATAAAAGGAATAAGAAAGGTTAAAAAGATGGGTTTTGTTTTTTAGGTGTTAATTTAGTGAAAGATTAAAGGTTTTGGTCAATTAGGAGGAGTGTTGGTCGAGTAGGTTGAGAGAGTTTTGCAAGAAAAGAGAGTGAAAATGAGTGTGGTTGAGTGTTTTATCCAATCTCATTCTATATTACTAGACTAGTGTGGGTATTGGTTACCTAAGATTCGAGTGTGTGGTTGGGACCATTTTATTATTAGTCGACTAGTATAGGTGTTAGTTAACTAAAAATAGGTCAATTTTTTACCGATTCATCACAGTCGATTCTGTGATTTGGGCTGGCCACACGTTGTTTTTGGCCTGGTTGTTATTCGACTAATGAATTTGTTGGTCGAGTAATTATGTTTTGTCACTTTTGGAACCAATTTTCTTCTATTCAACTAGTAAAAAGGTTGGTCGACAGCTAGCCTGGAAAACATAGATTACTCGACTATCATTTTTATTGGTCAACTAATAATTTGGAAATGTTTTTCTAATCAGCTTACAAATATTATACTCGACTAATGGGTGGTATATACATCTTTTCCAACTTCTTGTGTCCATTTTTACATGATTAGGGATAGTGTTGGTTGATTGATGGGTATAACATTAGAAATTTCTGCACCGCCAACTATTCTAGTACCTAACTTAACTTCATTGCTCAAGTAAGGGTTGCACCATTTTGACCACTTTACTAATTTATTGTAATTGTATGCACATGAATAATAATTTAGAAGACAAAATGCACATCAAGAAACATATCAAATTGATGTCAAGTCACACATACCAGTTCTCATTTTTATGTCATTAAAAGCCTCTTCTTTATGTGGTTTATTATATATATCAACCAATTGATCAATAGTATGTACATATTTCAAACAAACATCATCTTTTAGATAATGATCACACATGAAATGATGTATGATATTTATAGGCTTAGTCCTATTATTCGAGATTGGATTTTGGTAAGACTAATAATACTAGTATTGTCACAATATACAGAAGCCTTGTAAAATGAATGTCATAGTCTAAAAGTTAATATTTTATCTAAATCAGTTGTGCACATGAACTCCTCACGGTTACTGTGAACCCCGATTTTGTAAAGCTCTTTTCCTAACAAAACTTCAAATTTGCACCCATTTTTTTTCTTTTTACAAATCAAGTGTAAATATACGGAAGCAAATGGTTTAGGTTTAAAACAATGAATGAGCCAACTATCTATACTATCATGCGTATAGATGTACAAAAAGCACAAGTATGATGTCTCAAAATCCTCAAGGAGCCGACCTAACAGGGTGTATGACACCTCCTAGCCACCAAAATAGAAGTCTCGCTCACCAGCTACTATCACTTTGCACATTCAAAACATAGAACGCACGCACATGAGCAATGAAATACTTAGTAAGTACACTTCACAACACTTACCAAGGTAATTTAAGCCTAAGTATTCTAGGTGTTTTATTTTCTAGGGAATTCATCCTAGCTCATTAGCTTACTTCAGATAGACATTAGTACGTTATTTCGGGTCCAAACTAGGTTTCTGGGCACAATTAACGTAGGTTTACCCTACGCCTAACGTATGTTATTCTTCAACACATTTCCAGATTATGAATAACGTGGGTTACACTACAAGTAACGTACGCTATACTACATTAGCGTACATTATTGATCCAAATAGCGTATGTTAATTGATTCCAGAAGCATTTCTCACACATTGAAGTCAAATTACATACATACACACTTCATACAACTTCAAGGCCTATCAAACATATCCTCTTAGCCTCATCACTAACCTTTTCACACACAACTCATAACAAAACATGTTAAACATGACCACTTCCTCTTCATTATAACACAATTCTCAAACATATACATCAACATTCAGCACCTCAACACATCCACCTTAGGCTCATATATAACCAATTCATTTACAATACTTAGCAAATATAGCACACATATTCAATCAACTCATACACACCACGATCACATCATACACATCAAACCTTCAATCCATTATCATATCCATACTACGACTTTACACACTCAAACCACAACGACACATGTATTCATCCATAACTTTGAACATTCCAAATTAACAATATAATCAACCAATGATAAAGAATGAATGAATTCCTTAATGATAATTCTAGTGCAACATACGAATGCAACACACGAATCCAACCACTCTCTGCCAGATGTGGATCTGTGGTACCCCTGAACTCTACAGCTCCCAACTTCTTCAATTCCTTATATTTTTTTGCTCTAATCTGGTAATCAATCAAATGTGGATCTCTATAAATAGGATAGTAAGATGATGGAGGATAAGAATAGGTTAGTCTATAGTGTGAATAATCAGGATCATACTGTGTATCTCTAAATCCTACGTGTGATAATTGTACTGTAGAGTCCATTGCTCCCTCTCTCTTAGTAGGACCCATGGGCTCTGACGTATCTATAAAATAAAATAAAACCAATTAAGCACACATTTCACACAATGCACATATGACTGTAAATCACAAACCACATATCAATAACATATCCAAGGATCATATCCCTACTCTGATACCAAAATAAAATGTCCTATCTAATTATCATATTAATCATATGGTTTATCATACTACCATTCTTTTATGTATAAATTAAAAACTTTCTTAGAATAACATATGTTTATCTATCATTAACCATTATTCTAATAATTTCAATCAGATAAATTATACATCTATTCTTCTCTTATATTCAGTTTACATTTATTCCATTATATAATCAGAATAATGATCATATTAGTTAACATATTCATGGATTAAGCTTTATGTTAATCTATTATGCCCTTTATTCTGGAATATACAAAGTTCATACTTTACGTAGAACTACTATATAACGTCTGTACTTTGGATATACCTATAATTACATATTTCACTCCTGTAAAGAAAATCTCAATAATATCAACCATTCTCAAGCAAAACATCAACCTATTTCTATCAACATACACCTCAATATTCCTATCAGTATAAACAAACATCAAATATATATATATATATATATATATATACACATAAGCTCAACAACTAGACATAAGTATCAGTGTGTAAACACTCAAAACATGCAACAACACTCAAAACTCTTATGCCCAGCTCTGATGAGGAGAGAGGAAATAGTCCAGGAGAGCAGTCAACCCACCTGTCAAGTCTATACGTCTATCTCAGCTCATTACTAGATGTTGAAACCAAAATTGCAGTTGCATGAGTTGCGGGCTCAGTGAATAATCATTAAATGAACCAAGATACTATTTCAAAATATATATCATTTTCATTAATATCAAATAAATGTAATACTGTAAACCATTTATAATCAATAAACATTTCTTATCATTCATTTTCTAGGTCATTTATGATAACTCTATATTTTTGTTTGTCATGCAACGCAATCGTATACAACAATGTAGTAGTATGTTGTATAATACCCCTTTATAGAAATGATCTCCCTCTACAGTATAAACCCCTCTACAACATAAAACCCCTCTATGTATGATCGATCATATATCACCAATCCACATCTTACCATACAACACCATATCATCACCATAACAACACCATATCAACCATTTCATCACCAGTCATATCATATCAAGTAAATCATAAATTACAACATGCAATCATATGTAAATAACATAACATACCTATTTGCATTTTTTGCATTGCATGTATATGTTCATATTTCAATCATATATACGTATTCAATTTTCCAATTTTATACCTATTTCATAATTTATCTTTTAATCGCAATTCACATATAATCTCAAACAATTAATCAATATCGTATATAAAATGAGACAAAGGGAAATGCATGGAGTTGCATTCACACATATCATTATTGTGTTGGCATGAGCACGTTGTATGTTCATGCATTGAGACAAAGGGAGCTTATGTCTCACATGTGAAAAGGGAAGGCGTGTTGTTCTTCCATATGAAAAAAAGGGAATTAGCCTAAGATTTAAGAACACAAGAGCTTGTCCCTTGAAGTTATGCTTATGCCGAGTGAGAGCTCGATGCTGAGCAACGCCCGAAGAAAAGAAAAAAAATGGGGGATTAGCCTAATTGTGATTTTATCTCAGACGAGAGCTCGACACCGGGCTAGGCTCGATGAAAAGGGGGTATTGCCCACAGTCGCAGATACTGAGTGGAATCTCTCTCTTTTGAAGTCTAAGGCTCCGAAGCACAACATATGTATGTGGAAATGCATTAGCATTGCATTTGCATTCATTATGCATGCATGTTGTTAATTGCATGGAAAATGAATGTGTGTTGGTTCTGATATGAGCTTTGACCTATGATTGAGCAAATGTGCTTTTGATTGAGCTTTGTGGAATGTGTACAATCTTGTATGGTTATACATCGTTATGATTCGTGATCCGATGAGTTGTGATTGGATGATTTGTGCTCTTGTATGAGTTTCGTGGAATGTGTGTGTGTGTTATTGAATGGTTTGTATGGATTGGGTATAATCATATATGGTTATATGTTAATTTGTATGAGTTGTATGGTCTATATGGACTTGTGATATATGTGGTGATTTGTTGGTGAGTTGATGTTGACAAAGAGGAAGTGGACTTGTGATTATATAAGACATGTGTTCATGTTCTTGAAAGAAAATGCGTATGTGTTATTGTGGTTAAATGTGGAATTGTGGTATAAGAATGAGGAAATGTGAATTCGGGGGATATGTTTCTATATGATGTGATTCATTGCATGAGTGTGTTGAATGGTGTTTGAATATGATCACAATCTAAGTGGCTTAATGTATGTGTATAAATGGTGTTGTTACTTGAGTATGATGTATATGTATGAGCATAAGTATTGTGGTGAGTTATGTTTATGAGTATGAACTATGGAAAGAATAAATGATGTGTAAGTGGATGTTTATGGTTGTTTGATTTGATCTCAGAAAAGTACGTTAATCATCTGTTTAATGGACAATTGTGGTGATATGAGGGTATAAGAGAGTTGTAGAAGTGATTTGAAGGTTGTTTAATAGGCTAAGTGTTGAAGAATATGTGCATGTATGAAATATAACTCGGAAGTTGGGAAGAATGGTTCTGTAACCAATTAACGTACGTTATTTCTTAAAATAATGTATGTTAACCTATTAAACCTACGTTAATACTAGTGTGACATACGTTATTCATACTTGGGAAAGTGTTGAAGAATAACGTACGTTGATGAGGCAGTAAACCTATGTTATTTGTGTCCAGAAGCCTAATTTTGGCCTGAATAATGTACTAATGTTTATCTAAAGCAAGCTAATGTTCTAGGATGATTCCTAATACATAAAACACATAAAAGAATCATTTGTGGCATGGCTAAGGTGAGCCATTATGGAAGTTAGGCGTGAATACGGCTTTGTGTTCCACAAGCACACCCGTATTGGTTGAAAGTTCCCATGCGCACTACCTTAACAATACTAGGGTCACTTACTGAGTATTTTTATATACTCACCTTTGTTTTGCTGTTGAATATGTGTAGAGTGACATGTATTAGTGATGGGACTATGTGATTAGCGAGGCTAAGCGGGGTGATACTGAAGGTCGAGCTCCTAATTGGGTTTTTGTGTATGATTGTATATCTATACGTACATTAGTATAGATGTTATTTCTAAGCATAGCATGTTAAATGTTTTCCATTACTTCCGTATTCTCAGACGATATTTTCATGTATGGCAAACATTGGTCTTTGAGAAATGATCTGTAAACTTTATTCCTAATGGTTTTCTCTTTCATGCTTAAGTGTTTTAAAAAGAAAAAAAATGGTTGCCAAAAATTGACATTTATTTGAAAATGAAGTTTTTAAAATTGGGGTTCACATTTAGAGAGGACTATTAACACCGCTCGTCACCTATTTATTTGGGTGATCATAGTGTAATATTGGAGACTACCTATGATTTATAAATTAATAAATTCACTACTATTATTAAATAGTCATACGGGATCACACATAGACAACTAGAACATAAAAGGGTAAAATTAAATTTTCACCTTGGATCATTTGTGGTCATTGGGCCAGATTGAGCAATTGGACCAATTTTGATAATTGGCCCCAGAGTGGACAAAACTCACAAATTAGGAATTCCAATATAATTAATTAATGTTTAAGACATAAATTACCCACTTGGATAATGTTTTCTTAAAATTAATTAAGAGGAGAGAGAGAAAAAGAAAGAGGATAATTATCTTCTTTCAAAAGGAGATATATGAGAGATAAAATTGAATTTTGACTTTGATTTGTAACCTCACAAGGCCAGCCATGCTACCACGTTTTAGGCATGAAATATGTGATTTAATTATCAAATTTTATCATTTAAATGAGAGAATAAGAGGGAAAAAAATTAACCTAGTTTTGAACCTCCTCGTCCTCTCTACGCACCATGGCTGAACCCTTTCTACCAAAAGCCTAATTTTTATTTATCCACTTTCTAAAAAAATAGAAACACTTTTAGGAGTTGGTTGTGAGCTTCAAACATGTTGAAGGTGTTTGTTTAAAGAGAACTTCATTCAAAGGCTATAAAGGTGAGATACTTTTAAAGTGCTAGTACACGTGTTCTTTTTAATTCTGTGTGTAGGATTGTAGAGGAATCATATTTGGGGGTCTTGTGGTGATCTTGAAGGTAGTCTTGATCTTGTACAGTTGTATTATGTTCGAACCTCTCTTAGTATATCATTCAAACTTTCCACACTTTAATTTAACTTCAACTTCATTTGCTTCCTCATTATGTGATTTGCATTAAATGTAGGCGTGACAATTCAAGTTGGCAGATCGTAATCGTGTTAGAGATTTTTTTATCAAATATTATTGTTTATGACATAATCATTACTAAAATTGATTTTGTTACTTTCATATCGTATTTAATCGTGTACTCATTAATCATATTATTAAGATAAAAATTGTTCGCTCTAATTAAAGGCATTGGCATCACATTAATCTTCCTAACAGAAATTTCAATCAGTACATATCTTCACTTCATATTTTATTTTAAATTTTACTGACTTTATTTTTTTTTATTTTTGCCTAGGGCTTTGAAGTCCAATTATTTTCATAGTATTTAATGCTTCGTCTCGTTCTGTCTTTCAACTCAAACTCAAAATTGCATTTCTACCTTTGACATTAAATATTTTGTCAGCAGATTTATTATTTCTTCCTCAAATTAGTCCTATTCGAACACGTGTCACTTGTTGATAATAGTAATAAGACTAACGTTACATCTTCCTTTGGGATTAACAAAACTCTTTGTTACAAGTTCTATGGGGATGGACTAGATTCACATTAATATATGTGTGTTGTCCTTTTTGTATTAGCTATTATTTTTTTTGGAATGGAGACAAGCACGAAATGGGAAATGCAAATTCTGATCCATTCAATTATGCAGTGTTGTCAGAATTATAGTGGTCAACAAATCGAAAAAGAGACTGAGTGGTTGGTTCAGTAGTCAAATCGGTGATTTTCTGGTCGAACCATTAATTTAAAATAATATAAATAAATGTAAATATACAAAATTATTTAATTTTTTAATACTTAAAACCGGTCCAATTCACCGGTGGTAGTTTCGTCGATTTTCACTGATATAATACAGGTTTGCTTGCAGACTGATTTGAATGCTGAACCGGAACGAGACATGTGATCGGTTCACCGATTCGATCGATTGGTTCAGTCCGATTTTGTAACATTGCAATTATGAGGTCAATGTAGTAGAGGTAGACGTCTTCTTATACTATGGAGAATCTCAAACAATAAAATTTGACGGCCTAGATTAGTAGGGAAAGGCAACAATGGTAAAATTTTCCAAAAATAAACATGTCAGTATCGAGAATGCCTCCACTGACAGGGCCAACAACCACATTTTTCCTTATTTTTAAACCTCTCTGCCCACCTTGATTAAAATTTTGGTTATTGCTTATTTTATTTTATGTTTGGTGTTGTTATTAAGAATATATTTTAATTGAGCATTTTGATTCAATAATTGACTCATATTCTTATGAAGTGTTATTTGGAACTAAATTTAAGTTTTAAACTTGAAATTAAACCCAAGAATGATGGACGTCATAGAAGCATTGCGAAAGTTACGCTAACAAGTAAATCCGTCTTAATCAAATTTATGGATATATCACTGTTAACTAAAATTATAATATTCTTTCAATTCAGTAACTAAATTCGAAAGATTTGATTTAAAAATTTTCCAAAGAGTACTATTTAACCTTAAGTACTAAGAGCTTAATTTAAGAAGCGTCCGTTGAATAGCTGAAATGAGATGGACTAAACTAAGGCCTCGTTTGGTATAATTAAGAAACTTCACAGGAACTTAATTACTGAGGAAGTAAGTTACTTGGGAAGTAAGTTACTGAGGAAGTATGATTTTTATGTGTTTGGTATGAAGATATTCTTCCTAAGAAGTGTGTGATATTTTTTGTTATATACCCATAATGCCCTTGATAAAATAATGACATTGTAATTAATTAAAATTTATATATTTTTTAAAAAATAGAAATTTAATATTAAAAAATTATACATAAATTTTTATTAAAAATAAAATATTTAGCAGAAAAATTATTTTTTATAAAAAACTCATAAAAAATACATATGATTTTAAAAAAAATATAAAAATATAATATTATAAAATTATACATAAACTTTTATTAAAAAAATACTATATTTTTTAATAAAAATATTATTTTTTAATTTTATTTCTATTTTTTTTATCAAATTTGTAAACTAATATATTTTCAATTTTTAAAAAATTAAATTATTATTCTAATTTAAAATAAAAATATAAATTAAATTTATAATAAAAATAATTATAATAAACATATAAATTAATTAAAAGTTTAAATAAAA
>CANYCX013377137.1:0-10356 GCA_948193385.1 Breynia disticha f. nivosa | reverse complement strand
AAAATTATAATTTTTATGTTAGTAACAATTAAATTACTTTTTCATAAATTTGATAAATTTGAACGCATGACAGCTATATATTAAACTTAAATTTAAACATTTTTTTTATAAAACGAGAAAAGACAAATTAGTTTCTCCAAGTGTGAACTTCTCATGTTCTGAATCAAATCAAATCAAATCAGAACCAAAAACTAACAAGGCTTGTAAATTATTAACATTCTGGTTTTTGTTATACATGATTAAAATGAGTAACTTACAAGGCTTGGAAATAATTATAATTATTGTAATTAAATCATCTAACTTTGCCTTAAGCCAAAAAAAAAATTTTAAAAGTACAAAAGCAATTCAAATTCGCTACCCAAAATAAAATCAAATCTCATCGATGAAGAAATGAAGAAGGATACTACTCAGATAGATTGATGCAGCAGTATTTATGTGGTTTCGTCCATTAACGAATGCAACTGCTTTCGAACTGTAGGAACCTTTTCTGCCTCAATTGCCATGACTAACCCCATTAATTGGTAGTTTCTCAGCTGCAAAGTCAACACGAAATATGAGTTAAAGGATATCAAATGTACTTCCTCCGTCCCAAAAAGATTATCGTTTATTTTATCATCACTACTTGCCTCATGAGCTGTGACTTCTTCCGAATGCAAAGGAAAACAGAAGGACCATGAGCAGAGCTGAAATGTGTTCAAATATTAATCAGCAAAAGTTTAAAAAAGGGAGCAGAATATGATGAACAACATATTCAAAATATATGATTGAATTATACCTTGTGAAAAATTTCATCTTCGGGCTTAATATATACGATAGACTCGTCTTCATTACGGCCTTTCCTTGTTTTTCGGTCTCCGTTCTTGTGCTGCAAATTTATACCCATAGAGCAAAAATATCAACAGAGAAAATAGTGATGAAATTGCAAGAAGCAGCAAGGAGGGTCAATACCTTGTAAATTCTACTGATTAGTATATACCACCTTAAGCGGAAAGAATTCCTTAGCTCCTCATTTGGCTTCAGAATTTGAAAGAAATTTAGCAAGAAAACAACAATATCTTAAGCAGATTAAGTAGACGTAAAATCATAAAGCTCACCCATTTTTTACAGTATTATCATCTAACCTCATCCTCAATAGCCCACAAGACTTCATCGAAAAGACCATCGTAAAGGTGTGGCAAAAGCTGGGGAGGAAGATTAACTACATGTTGATAAACCAACAGACCGACATCACCCGAACGCTCTTCTAGAAGCAATCGTAAATCGCCAATCACAGTTTTCTCTCGGCATTCTTTCAGTAGGAGTTCCTTTATCTCTTTAATGCATTGAAGACTCTAGTAAGAATGGCAAACATAACTTCTTAGACTTACCACATGTCATGATAATTCACAACCGAAAACAATAGCAAACAACGAAATGAAATCCAAAATCTAACATCACAAGTGAAAATTATTGTAATTGACAATGCAAGTTGTTCTTCACATATTGAGGGACTTGCTCACCTTGTATCTTCCCAAATTGAGGGCAGAAACAACAGCAAAAATTCCGGCATCTTCATTATCCTCAATCTTAACCATAGTTCCTACTGTAGTCTGCCCCAATATTAAATCCACAAAACCACTCAAATCCCATTGTTTACTACCAAGATAAGACTTCAACAACATCTTCACTCCATGAAAATCATCCGGTTTCGGATCAAAGAACGCAAAATCAGCTTGTATAGTATCCTTCATAAATAGACCAACATAGAGAAAAAAAAAACAAAGATTTAAACATAGCCACCAAAATCCACATTAACCCAATTCACTACAATCACAAACTGAATCCCTCACCTCGAATTCCTCCCCATCAGAAGAATCTGACCCTTCCCCCTCCGATTCCGAACAGAGCTCACTTAATCCATTTTTATCGTCTACAAAAAAAAAACAAATCCAATGAAAACTGAAACCAACATAATAAAATTGAGCTTTAAAAAGCATAAATTTGATTAAAAGGCAATACTTTTGGAAGTGAAATCGGGTTTATGGAAGTGGGTTTTGTTGGTTGTTCGATTCTTCATCATGTAAGCAGAGGCCATGTGAGCGACTGATCGCGCGAAAGGAGAGAAAGTAACAGGGCGAGCAAGTAATAATCGGCGGTGATTCGTTGGCTTTCGTGGCATCGTAAGTTGTGGAAATTGGATGGTTTGAGTTCAGCTGTAATGCTCCTTCGCGCAAGTGCTTTCAACTCGTTTAGGGTTTAACTGAGGTTCAATCAAATTAACAATCCTTCCAATTATATTTTTAAAAATATCATAAAATCTAATTACTTTTACAAAAGCCACTCTCAAGTGCAACATTTAAGCTTGTTTGCTATACTTAAAAAAATTAAGAATTGAATTATTTAAAAAGTAAGTTATTTGAAAACTAAATTATTGAAAAATTGTAATTTATTTTTATGTTTAGTTTAAAAATATAATTTCTAAGAAGTGTGATATTTTTTGTTGTATACTCAAAATAATAATATTATAACTAATTAAATTTTATATATTTTTAAAAAATATGAAAATATAATATTAAAAAATATTCATAATTTTTTATAAAAAAATATATCATTTAATAAAAAATTATTATTTTTTGTAAAAAAATTCGTTTTTATATTAAATGTGTTTATAAATATATTTTTTTAATTTTTTTATAATTAAAAATTATTATTTCATTTTAAAATAAGAATATAAATTCAATTTTTGATAAAACTATAATTATAATATATATATAATTTAATTAGATGTTTAAAAAGAAATAAAAACTAATAAAAAAAGAATAAAAATGTAATCTCGTATTAGAGAAGAAAAACACATTTCTCCTTTAATTTTTTTTTTCCTATATAGAGAAAGTTATTTCTCTTAGAAATAAATAATTTTCCTAGTTTGTAATTACCAAATAATATTAATAAAAAAGAAAATTCTCCTACAGTTAACTTTCCTTTTTCTACTTACTCCATATACCAATATTGTCTTAGATGGTGGAATTAGATTTTAGTGCATTGATTATTGTTTATTAACTTTATTACATAATGAGGTTTATCATTTTCCGTAAAATCAAAAGCCGACATGACCGTACCTTTGACGACGTACCTTTGACGGCGAGTTTTTGAGTCACAACATTATCATATAACAACAATTACATATAATTACGTTGTCACTCAAAAATTGTCCTATATGAACTTACAATGGCGGTGACTTGGCCATATCAGTTTGTCATATATAGCACAGAAAATATATAATTTCATTGCCCTTTTCTGCTACAATGCTGGTGTAGCTTAAATTGAATCGTCTTTACCATCAAACAAGACTTGACATCAGACCCTTAATATATAAGCAAATTACTCCAACATCACCAGATGATTATACTTTTTCTGATGACCAATTTTATTTTACTCTCCTCAGAAATTCAACTCAACTCCTTGGTATGGCAGCTAACTCAGTATAAGTGAGTTCATCTGTAAGGGAAGACTCGTTTCCTTTCTCTTCCTACACATATTAGGGATAAAAGCACCCATAAGGTTACTTTAAATAACCCCAACTGGAATGATACTTCATGCAATTACATTCATATGACCCAACTTAAGAAGCCAAAACTGGAACTCTCCTCTGTCCCATGAATGCCTGTCGAAGCTGATGATATCCATTCCTATAATGCTCCAATGAGAAACATAACTGCCTTATTGCCTCTCGTTTCTCTTCTGCTCCTTCCACGATTGCAATCTTCTGCTTTTCAACTTCTTCTTCCAAATCCTTTGCTTTGGATTGTAATTCGCTGGCAAATTTACGCGCCTCCTCTGCCCCGGCGATAAGCTCTACGTGTTCCATGTGCAGCTGATGCAAATGCTTCTCAATTTGATCAATCTTATCATCCTTCAATATTATCTCTTGTTTCAGAGTGACAATGTTCTGATTGAAGGCATCATTCTCCGACTTCAAGGCATCAAGCATTCTGTCCCGTTCGCTTAAATCTACCTTCAGTTTTGTAATTTCAGAGTTGAGTGCCTCTTCTATTTCCGTTTTCTCAGCCTGTAGGATTCTAATTTCATCCTCTAAGCAGCGTCCCCGTGATTCTGCTTCTCGGAGCTGTTCCTCCAGGTGTTTTCGCTCCTCTAACAATTTGGATATATCAGCCTTAATCTGAGCTTTTTCTGGAAAAATCTTTTCCTCAGCATCAGAGACTGCTATCTTCAAATCTCTAACTTCGTGATCCCGGTCTGACAAACTACTTTTTAACCTTGATATTCTCTCTTGCAGCTTGGACACTTCTCTTTTCTCTGCATTGAGCTTTGTTTTCCACGTGTGAGTATCTTTTTGAGCTAATGCAAGCTGATCTTTCAAACTGCTGATTTTATCGGATGGTATACCTGTCTCAATTTGATGCCTCAAACTAACAATTTCCTTTTCAGATTCCTTAAGCCTCTCTTTAGTGTTTGCTAACTCCTCCGACAGAGCTTGAATCTTGCTATTGGTATTTGAGGTTTCGGGTTCTGAAGCACTAATCCTTTCTTGAAGCTTAGTTTCCGCGTCATTTTCCGTATCAGCCTCATTGGAGTCAACATTTACCTCCATCGAAGTGCAAGATCGGACCTGCAAACCATTGTTGGATTCCACAGACTTGTATTTTTTGAGATCACTGTTCAACCTAGCTATCTCTTCTTGTGATAGCTTTATCCTTTCACGTGCAACTTTGAGCTCTTGCACGTACCCTTCAATTCTAGCAAGGTACACAGAATTCTCATTTCTTCCACCTCTAGAAGAATTATCTGCAGCCTCGTCATGTTGGACTCGGAGTTTCTCTTTCAAATCTCGAAGTTCAATCTCTAATTCCATTATCTTCCTAGTCGATTGATGATCACCAGTCCCAAGTAGGATAGAATAGTTGTTAACGGAAGAATCATCAGATTCTGCCTCAGAATCTGTTAGTGTTGATGATTCATCTCCTTCTTTCTGGAGATCAGAGCTGCTTCCACCAGAACCCAGGAAAAAATCAAATCCAGCAGCTCGAGGACCAGATTTACGTCGGCTCGGTTTTGACTCTGGACTAGGGGAAGGCCCTGTAGAGGGCAGTTCAGAGGCAATGTCAGAAACATTAGAACCCTGTGATTGAAGATCTGTCGTAATATTCTTCCTCAGTTCTCCGGTCACATGATCATACCGCTCTGCAAGAGACCGGTACATGCGGTAGAACTCCTCAACCAGAGAAATCAGCTCAGGCCTTTTCTGATAATACATTTCAGCCTTTTTGGCAAATGAATCTCCATCCTCTTCTATTAATTTCAGCATTCTCTTGACGCTCCGGTCCATCTCTGAGGCAAACGAACGTTTTGTCATTTTTTTGTATGTCATTTTGAAGATCAAAATTAAAATAACTACAGCATATTTGGGAACTCAAATTAACTTTGGTAGGAGAAGCAACTTTCAGCCCAGCAAAGCAGTACTCTTATGTGTTGAGATTGTTACAACCGCGATTGCTCAGAACATCCCCAAAGTTGGTAATCAAATTGCAGTTAATAAAAATGACTAAATTTATCAGTTTGTTTTCTCTTCTTTTCTTTTGGACCGTCACTCTTTTAGAAAATAAAACAATTAGAAAAGCATGTCCCAAAAATATAGTGAACAGACTTTGTTTAAAATGAACAATAGGTATTCCATATGAGCAAAGTTGACTATAAGATAAGAGCTAAATGAAATTCGCATACTAAAAAAATATGGAGAAAAGCCACTATAATCAGCTAACAAAATTTTAGTGCCACTTCAGATTGAAATCCATGTCATTCCATGGGTACATAGAGCATTAAGTCTAAAGTTGCCACTATAATCAGCTAACACAATTTATGCATATTGCTCCACTGCATCACAACTTTTCAAAAAAAAAATTCTCTCGTTCCATTTTGAAAGCTTTTATAAAAATTTTATCCTCGTATTTATATTTAGAAGAATTAAATAGGAAGATTTGGAAAAGGTAGAATGCAGTGGAAGAATATGATATTATGTACCACCATACCTCAGTTCAATATTTAGGTAATTGGCTCAATTTAAAAAGCCAAGTAGTCGATGATTTTAAGATTTTGAGAATCATTTCAATACAATATTTGCCATGGCTTCCTACTACAAGAGACGGGAATCTCCGCCTGTTATCAGATGCCATATTTTTACGTTGATGTATCGCATTGGTGTGCTGATCATAAGGAAATAGGTCGGTCCTAGGTGCTAATATCAGAGACTTAGTTGCTTACCCTCCAGATTCTCCGCTAGCCACTTTGAATTTTTAGGACTGATATGACTATCCCACCACCAGGAATGAGATTTTCTTGATTCCAACCTTTTCATAGCCTTATGTGACAGAACCTGAATTAAGCAAGTCAAAATATTATCAATTTCAAAGGGCTGACACGGAAAAGGTTTTCGCATTGAACTGAAGTGAATAAGGGGAACAAGAATTTAGCATTTAATTTTGCCATAGACCTAACTGAACACTTGTGAAATGAGAACACTGGTGTATGTGCATTCGCTACGTTAGTTTATGGGAAGATAAGGAACACATAACATACACTGGTTGCAGTATCGAACATACCGTGGCCAACAATCATGATTCATGGGGAATTATTCTCAGTTGGCAAGACCATCATTATTCTAGTCAAAAATCTTTTCTTATCCTTTGAATCTAGAAATAAACAGGAAAATTGGTTCTTCTATTTTATTATTCTTTACACAATGGACATTGGCATTGTAGATAATCAAAAAGGTAACATGACATCAAGTAAAACAGTTTAAACATAAACTAAAAAATAATTCCCCATGAATCATGATTACAATTCACCACAAAAGAATGAACAAAAAGTGGTTTGACATCTAAAATAACAGTATGGAATTCAATTATAACGCAACGAATTTGCTGGAGTTTAAGTTCTCACCGCTGAAGAAGCCATGTGTCAACTTGGAGGAAATGTGGAAAGTACAAGTAAATAAGAGAAACAGGACAACAGAGGATGAAAGAAATCAACCTTGCACAATTAACCTGCGCAAACACGAAAAAGACAACAACAATTAATCAAACCAGAATCAACTCGATAACCATATAACTAATACTGCACGATTCTTTATGACCAGAAAATCACACAATTGCATTTGTAACACGGAAAAGCTGCTCCTTTACAGATCTAAACATCAATGGTTATGGTGGCCAAATCACATCCACCAAAAAATCTGAAAAAACATATCAATGTTGTAAAGTGCATCTATTTGGCATCTAACAAGGCACTAATTTTAAGGCCATTCATAGGAATAGTCCGTAAGTTTGTGTAGTTAGAAAGTAATGTTAAGTCAAGAAAGAGTTGGATTCACATGATCACTCAACTTGAGTTGAACAGAAGAAACTATTAAAAATTCATATTAATAAAAATAAGAGCCAAACAAACGAAGCATATATAATATAAAATATAAATCCTTTTCTTGTCTTTACAAGGGAACTGAACCAGAAATATGGTTCTAATCAATGTGAATAAACTACCAATTTTTACGAAAGAAAGTGGACCATACAATTCAGACATGAGTTAACAATGGAGGGTGTAAACACGAGCAAATGGGGTTTTACCAGACACTCATCTACAGCCGTTAGATACCGTGAAAATGAATCTGAGCCTTCAATTTTTTCAGTAAAAACAGTTTTAATTTTACGTAATCTGTACAGTTTCATTAAAACGCAGAAGAGAACTTGAATCCTCTCCTTATAAGTCCTCGTATTAAAATTTACTGGGAGTGACAAGAGAGTCCTCGAAATCATAAATATCAATTCAATAAAACCGCGGGAAGGATTAGAAATCGTCCAACTACTTCCACGCGGCTCCTGCTTTTCACATTATTTTAAACTCTTTCACATTTTTCTTATATTATTAAAAATTAGTGAATTTATTTATCTTGTCTCTGTATCACCATCCACAATAAATTCCCAAAAAAAAAATCAGAAAATGGCCAATTGATAAACATGAATAAATATTTCGGTGGGCAGTTCAAAAATCCAAACACTAACAGATCTTTAGTTCAATGCAAAGTAATCAGAAATCATAAAAGGTGATATACTAATCAGACTGAGATCACTGGTTTTATCTTTTTAATCTCATTAACCAAGTTTAACTAACAATCTTATATAGAACAAAAACCAACGTAATTGAACTCAAAAAAAAAGGAACCATGGTTGCATACAATAAGAGAAGAAAGAAAAGAAAAGAATGGAAGAAGAAACGGGACTTACATAGAAGAGTAAGACGATGAGAGCAAAAGAAGTGGAGACAAGTATGGAAAACCCAGAAAGAGAGAGAGAGAGTTTTATGGAGCAGATTAGAGAGGAAGAAAGGAAGATGGAGGAGATGGGCAGGATTTATAAAATAGTTGAGGATGGCGTCACATGCTTTGAGATCCAAGTCAAACCCTGACCTCTCTCTTCTCTCTTCCGTTCACTCACAGTTGTTGTCTTATTGATTTTTGGTTTTTGTGAAAATAAAATGAGATGGTTTGAAGAGGTGAAAATGACGAGTGGATGCCCAATGCCGACGTGTGGAAATCTCTTCTTTGCTTCTGTTTTTTGTTGTGCCGTCCAACTTTTCGTTGCCTACCTTTTATGTTGCGTTGTGTGGGCAAAATTTTTGTGGTCACACTCACAATCTAATGTAATTTTTTGTTTTTTATTATTATATAATTGTTAATTTTTTTTTTAATTTTTATTATAAAATACTTTCTTCGTTTCTTAAAGATAGACACAATTTTATATATAGTGTCTCAATATATAGGCACACTTACCTTTTTAAATTCATTTATGATAAATATATTGACATTCTTACCCTCATTTATGAAACAATTTTTTTAATGGTGAAGTCTTTCACAGTAAAAACTTTTAAGGACATAATAGTAATAATACATAATTTAACTAATTTTAACTATAATAACTACTAATTTCTTAAAAATTATAAAAATTAAATTGTGCCTATATTTATGAGAAGATGAGAATAAATAATTTCATGTTACACAAAAATAAATATTATTATCATATGGCAATAAAATTCTTATTGTTGCCTACTAATTAACTCAAAAATTGTATTAGTACTCACATTTGTCTTATTTGTCTAGTTCTCATTATTAAATTATCTCTAATTTAAGAATTTATTTTGAAAATTTATTTTGTGTCACATTAATTTTTCACTAAAAAAATAAGTTCTCTCAATATTTCTCTACATCCCACAACATGTTCAAGGAGCATCTACATCAGCTCTCTATTAAAACCAATAAAATTTAACTTTAATTATTCTTCTTTTTTCTCATGTTAATCTAATATCTTAATAGTTAATTAACGCTAAATAAATTAAAATGCATCTTTATCATAGGAAAATCGATATAAATTTGAACAAAGCATATAATTTTTAAATAAAACAAATTACATTAATAAAAAAATATAAATAATAATACAATAGTTTTAAAAATAAATTTAAATCAATTTAATTTTATTTTCACTGTCAATCAAAAGAAATAGGGATAAGTAAAAACAAAAAATAACTTCAAACACTTCCACCTCCATTAACTTTATTTTTTATTTATTTATATAATTTAGATTTTTATGCTAGAACATGAATTGTCACTAAAAATTAATTTATAACTCATCTCTATTTTTTACTTGACTTTGTTTTTTCGTTGAAATTTCTACAATGTTTGTTTCTCAAAATAATTGAAGAATCTTCTTTATCCCATGACGAACATCACACCATTTCTAATCACCCTTCTAATTCTATAAGCTTAACTTCAGTTTTTTTTTTTTGTCAAAATTGCGAAAACAGAAATTTAATACAAATAAGGATAAAATTGGTGAATAAATGTTTGAAGCTAAGAGCACTATGCTGTCATATAGGGACGAACTTTTGTAGATATAAATTTAATATAAACTTCATATAAATTTTATGTAAATTTTATATATAAATTTAAATATTTTTATGTATAAATTTATATATATATTTTCATAGATTTTTAAACTTAATATAAATTTCTAACTTAATATATACTAAATTTTTATATTTTTTATATTTTTTAAAGATTAACTTATATATATGTATATATTTTTTTATCGTTTTAAGCTAAATATCAATTTAATGTAAATTGTATATCGAATTTATCTACTCAAAACTGAAATACATTTGTAATTTAATAAATAACAGTGCAAAATCTTAAATAGTGACTAACTTGTAAATAAAAAATAAAAACAAGTTATATATGCAATCAACCCTTAACATAAACTATTAACACGATTACCTAAACCTGAATTTGATCCATTTAATAAACAAATCATAAAT
>CANYCX013375036.1:0-19937 GCA_948193385.1 Breynia disticha f. nivosa | reverse complement strand
GGAAATTTGAGTTTACGGCAAGAATGGCTCGTGACGGGAATTTGAACTGTTTTGCTAAGGTAAGTAACATGAGCACATTTTCCCTAAGCATATTATTAGGTGTATGACTTGAATACCCTAGGTGATGATTAATATATGATGGAATGTGAATATGAATAGTTGTTGATGTTTGTGTTATGTGAGTATTGCTCGATGAATTGATGTTTTGTTTAAATGTGAATGGATATGGAATTTGATGTGTGAATAGACGATTGTGAATGGTTGGTGATATTTGAATAATTATGAGTGGTTAATTTGGCTAGTGAATGATTTTCATAATTGGAAGTGTATGAAGTGGAATGCATAGTGTTTGTACCATGATTAAAGGATTGAATTATGTGTTTGTTTTGGTACAATGTTATTATGAAGTTAAGAATTGAATTGGATTAAATGTTTAAGTGTTTGGATTGCAAAATGCTGGATTCAGGGTGTCCAAACGGTTTGGGAAACTGTTTGGGCAAACCATTCCCTAAACTGTTTCATTTTTCAACCAAAACAGAAGAGGCAAATGGTTTGCCAAATGGTTTAGGCCAAACGGTTTGCCAAACCATTTGGCACTGTTCACAGAATATGAAATGTGATTGTTTGAGTCTAGACGAGTCCGATTGCTTGTATATGCGTATGTTGCTTTCATTAGTTATTCTTATTGTGTAAAATAACATTTATACAAGTTGTATAAATGTATGAAGGCTATGGTTATGGATTAATTTTACCACAAGATGGAATATTGATTAAAGATTATATGGTTGAAGATTGATTGTTCGTGATTTATATTTGTTTTAGAATGATGAATTGAATAAATGTGAATTGTACTATGAATGAGCTTGGGAAAGTGCATACATTTTACTTTGATAAAGACATAAATTGTTTAAGCTTGAAGGAAGGATTCTTATGCCTATGTGTGATGTTTGAAATGATAAATGATTGTATTGTTGTTTAATGATAATCTATGTTTGGCATTGGATCCTATCTTGGTATGCTATGGCGTGCTTTTGCTATGCTAATTGGATATAGTTTGGTTGATATCATTTGATGAATCAACATTGTTAATGTTAAGCATAACATGGTTGGATCATGAATGTATTATTTGATTGCATAAATGATGCACAAGACATTCATGCATTTGGGCTCATGTGGAGCATGTATAATAAAGTGAAAAAGGCTCTTGGGAGCGGTAATTGAAAATGAGGGAGTGGTTATGGCCAAAATAGGGCGTTAAAAGGTATATCACACGTCGTGGATTTAATTCCAAAATGTGACCTCTGAGGATATATCAACAACCTACTTGGGCACAAGAGATGGGTTGGGGGTCTTACAGACTTTTATATATAAATATTTTGGGTAGAATATAAAACATGCTACACTGAGGCACAGTGGAAGTCTCAGTACTTTTCAAGGTATTCGAGCGTGCTTGGCCAATTGTGGGCAATTTGCATGCTAAGGCATGTTAAAAAGGGTATATCACATGTCCCAAGCTGGACCTCTAAGGATATATCAACAACCTTCTTGGGCGTGGGTTTGGGTAGAGTCCCACCAGACAGGCGATGGGTTGGAGGTATTGAACCTTTACATGAATCTGGATATCCAGTTATATAACCACAAACTCCTGGCCAAAAGGCCTGTTTGCAAACATCAAGTCTAAGGCCAAATAAGGGCTTAGAATTAAGTTTAAATGACATCCCAGGTATGATCATGATGAGGAATGCATTAGATCATATGCATTCACATTTCTCATATTAAACATGATGTGTGTTTGATGAACTTATGCTATGAACATACGTATGTGATTGATAGCACATCATGCTTTGTGTGATTAATGAATTCAAGCTCATTGGTGAAAGTACTAAGAGTATTATAAATTGTAATTGTATGAAATTGGATGAAGTGAAATTGACTAAAGTTGAGGTTGTATGGAATTATGTTAAGCATGATGTATAACATATGTTTGAGAAGAACGACTAAGTATCGAGAATGTGTTGATGTGAATGCGTGACATGTGTTTCTTGAAAGTTTGATTGATGCTATGTTTACACTGTGTGAGAGGCAGGAAATGCATTGAACTAGACCTGTGAATGTTGCTGTTTGAGTGTAAATATGTGGTATTTTTTCGAGTGGATCTTGGTATGAATCTGTTAAGTGTAAATTGCAGGAGTTTGGAAAATAGAACAACAGAACGGGATGACGAACGGGTTCCCCAAACCGTTCTGGCTGTGAAAGCATTTCAGTAGCACAAAACATGATGAAGAACGGTTTCCTTAAACCATTCCCCAAACCGTTGGGTACTACTAACTTGAAGAGAATACTCAAATGGGTTGGAGAATGGCCTGGTCAGCCGGTGTCCCAAACCATTCTCTTGCTGCTGTTGGCCTAAGAACTTGATTGATTAAGGGACCAATATGTGTGATTGTTTGAATATTTCAAATAATAACTTAAAAGGTGAGTTATATTGTAAATATTGCATGAATTTATATAAATGTATAAATGTCATGGGAAGTAGTCCATTTTGGTAGTGTTGCTTATTGAGTGTAAAAACTCATTTTGCATTTTATGTCTGCCATATTCGACATTGGCAGGAATTGAAGAGGATGTTTAAGCTCTTGCCGACTGATGCCAAGGAACCTGTGAACCAAGGTGGTCGTGCACTAAAGTGGTCTGATGAATAGATGTCAAGCATAACACATGAAACATTCTATGTATATAGGTGTTTTTAATTAAGTTGTATTTTTGAAATGATTTTCTTTCCTTGTATAACTTATTTATTTGGAAACCTTATTATTATTTTTTTAAGTATTTCATATTTTAAATCTCTATATATAGTTCCATTTTAATAAGAAAAATAAATGGTATACTTTAAAATGGAACACGTGTATATGATTTTCCTTAAAAAGCATTTATTTTTAATTGTGTTCTAAAAAACTTATAATATCCAAGTTTCGGTACCACTTGAGGAAAATAATTTATAAAATACGGAACAAGTGGTAGTTGAGTTTGGGTGTTACATTAACCATACAGATATAAAACCTACAATGGTAAGTGTAAAACACTTACCTCGAACTCCTGTAAGGTCGGCGCGAAGCCACTCTAATTCGAGCTCTGAATTTAGTCTCTTATCACATATTTTCTACATAATTACATTAAACAATTTTTCAATATATGTATTTCAGCCAAATCATACTTAATTGGATAAAACCCATGTTAACCACAATCCATAACTTCACATTTTGAGTTCATGATTCTAATTTAATCGTAATAAATCATACATATATCTCTTCTAACTCTATAGCAACTAACTTTACCTATTTCCAAATTGAATCCATTATTTTTCATCTCAAAACCTCAAAATCATAACCTTTCTTATACCATAATACTGCAGAATTGTACTTTAAACACATAGAGAACAAGAGGTTATCTTACATACAATCATTTCCTATAAAAATCCACCCTGCTTTGCTCAAAATCTACCACCAATTGTTCTCTAGGGTTTTGAACTGTGTTTGGTATGTTTTCTGATCTATTTTCTATAAGAATGAAAAGTTTTACTCTTAAGTCGCGTCTTAACTTCGAATGGCACGACCATTGGCATAGGTCGTGCCTCAGGTCGTGGCCGTCTTCTTGGCATGGTCCAGGAAAGCCAAGCATGGTTCGTGCTGAATCCTCGTGCTAATCATTTTCAAGGCACTATTCATGCTATTCCATCGGGCAAACTATTCCCGATCGTGCTCATCTCTACAGTTTATAATTCAGTTAATTTTTCTTCCAATTTATTCCAGTATAATCAACTTCTCATATTATTTTAATTCTACGATTATGAGGGCTTTACATGGTGGATATAAGTAAGCTGGACCATACTAAGGGTGGTACGGCTCATAAGGATCATGTCTGGATCCTACTCTAGAATGAGACATCTGGACAATCTTGTGTGGATCCGCTCCCCCCCTCTCTCTCTCTGTTAGTGGTCTAGAACCGGATGTCATATCTAAATAATAAAATAAGAATGATTTAGCACACATGTCGTACAATGCACAAAAAATTCATGCCATATAACAACACTCTCATGTATTCCACAGATCATGTCCCTGCTCTGATACCAAATTATAACGCCCTAAACTTATTCAACTATAAAATCCGTAATTAACATTAATTACGTATGTTTAATCATGTATAAATTTAAACTTTTCTTTTATATACACTTTACTCTTAGCTGACAACATTTATATTGCTTTGCAGGATAAAACTAAGGAAGATTCAGGAAAATAGAAGTTCAGCACGGGTAAACAGTGCATGAGCACGGCCTGTGTTAACCTTGTGCTGACTGGAGATTCATATGAGCATGGCTCGTGCTGATCAACACCCATGGGCACTGCCTCATGTTTATCAATCACATCCACTATTCATTCAACATGTCCATCATATTAATTAAGCACGGCCAGTGTTGAATCACTGCAACTCAGTTGTAACATTCTTATCCTAAATCCCATAATTAGTAAAATAATTAATAAAAATGAATATAATATACATTAAGAAATGTTAAACTGTAAGATAGGGCAGAACAGTTGAGAACAGAAGATGAGTTATGTAGAAAATTATAGAAAATGTTAAGTTATAGTTTGCAGCACGAAGGGCGTGCTGGTTGGCACGAGGTCGTGCTAACTGGAAAAAGATGAGCACGATCATGTTAAAGAAGTGCACGATCAAGTTTTCTGAAAAAGAAAATATCAACACTATCGGAGTGTTAACCAGCATGGTGGACGTGCTGAACAACACGAGTCGAGTTAAACAATCAGTGGTTCATGATGAGGTGTAAATCATGAAAGAATGTTGGAAATCAAAACATTAACTGGTATATGGATAATAGCACGAGGCGTGCTGATGTGGAAATGACCGTGCTAATCGACAGAACATTACTTAACCTAAAATCTTAACAGAAGTTTCATTTCTACAAACATAGAGAGACAAACCAAGAGAGAGAGAATGAGAGAGAGCAAGAGATAGAAAGGAGAATTCCTGGTGGAATCATTAGTGAATACAACAAATGGGATTCTAGTAGCAAGTCGGATATCGATATCCAAGTCGATACTGAGAAACTACAAAGGCAATCCTTAATAATTGTGAATTTAAGTATAATTGTATAAAGAACTTAGGTTAGTATTTGTTAGAATGAGATTAGGAGCATGCATATTATTGTGTTATGGAATTGATTGTGATAAAAAAAATTGTATAAATGGTTATTTGGGACGACAGATTAGGCCGGCACAGAGTTCGGCCTCGTATCAGTCCAAGTACTTTAGTTAAGAGGTGAGTAATCTAGTTCACTATTTGGCTTTAAATAAAATATGATTGAGAATAATTATGATTATTGCTAATGATTACAAGTTGTGTATGATTGTAAATTGAAATGATGATATATGCGTATAAACAGGAATAACGATAAATGATGACAAATGTTAAAATTGTTTTGGATATATAATTGAAATGAACAGGTACGCAAAAATGCGAATGAAATGCGAACTGGTACGTGAACGTTATTTGTGTGTATATATTTACAGTATTACAGTTCTAATAGACAATTATGCAGCTTCGGCTGACAGGTATACTGCGCTGACAGGTATACAGCTTCGGCTGACAGTTTCCAGCTTCGGCTGACAGGATTGCATGATTCGATAATGTTCATAATACGAATACAATCATAACGATAAATGATATATGATTTAGAGAAAAGAGGAAGTTTAAAAATTGTGTGTGAATTTATAACTTGAAATTAAATGATTACTCACTGAGCCTGCAACTCATACAAATACGACTTTTATTTTCAGGTACAAGTACTGACTTTGATAGACTCAGGAGTTAGAGTATCAATTTATGCTAGTGATCAGGTGGGTCAACTTCTACCCTACACATGCTCTCTCCCGATGCCATCTAGGAGTTTGTTCAGTCACATTTTGCATGTTGTATGATATGTTAATATATGATAGTTATGATATGGTTATATGTTCTAATGAGATGTTTGTATGAGTTGATAGTTGATAGATGGATGATGACTTTGATGTGTATATATTATATATATGATGTTTATTTGATGATGGTTGATAGATGGAGTGAGGATTTGGTATGATATGATAATTGTGTAAGTATAAAGTGAAGAAAACATGTTGATTACAAGTTGATATTAAGTTGCAGTAGTTCAATACAAGCCATGCTTAATTGACACAATGACCGTGTTGAATGAGTAGAGGATATGACTGATCAACACGAGGCCGTGCCCATGGGGGTGTTGATTAGCATGAGTCGTGCTCACACGAATTGTCAGTTAACACGAGGTCAACACGGGCCATGCTCCTGCACTGTTTGCCCATGCTGCACCACTGTTTTGATTAATTCTGCAACTGTTTATCCTACTATGTTAAATGAATGTTTCCTATTGAGAATAAAGCATGAATGAAAGAAAAATTTATAACTTAAACATTATAAACCATATTAACTTAATCATAATTATGAATCAAATAGTAAAAAAAACTTTAGGACGTTATCACCCTGCAATTAACCTGTTTTCATCATTTTACTTAAACCATTCTCATATCAGAACAAAGTACTCAATCCCTCATATTCATAATGTATATTATTTTGATTTCAACTTACTTTGATTAATCATCTTACTAATTATGGGGATTTAGGATAGGAATGTTACACAATTGCATAAAGTGATTTTTTAATGCTCATATGGAATTGAAGAATTCATGATGAGTAGAGAAGATGAGGAAAGTTCCTTATAAGAGAGTTATAGGTAGAATTATGTATGTTATGCTATGAACAAGACTAGATATCATATTTTCAATTGGATTGGTAAGTAGATATCAATCTAATATGGGTCTTAGACATTAGAAGGCAGTTAAAAGAATCTTGAGGTATTTTAAAAGAAGTTCAAGTTATGCATTATGTTATCAAGGAATGGACTTGCAGTTACGTGGTTACATGGATGCTAATCATAGAAAAAGTTGACACCGGAGAAAGTCTACATCTGGCTATGTGTTCACGCTTAGTAGCAGAGCAGTTTCTTGGTGTAGTAAGGAACAAACATGTGCTGCTTTATCGATAATGGAAGCTGAGTATGTGTCTTGATGTGTGGCAGTACAAGAAGCAGTATGGTTAAAAGCTTCTTAGATATTTGGATCCAATATCAATGGATAAATTTGCTACAATATTTTCTGATAGCATTGCATCGATAGCTTATTCCAAGAATTTAAAGTATCATGGAAAGAGTAAGCACATAGATATTAAGTATCATTTTGTGAAAGACAAAGCTACACAATGTGAGATAAGTTTGATACATGTTCCTTCAAAGCACATGATTGTCGATTCATAGACTAAACCAATAGCGGCTAAAATTTATGGACAATATATATATGCTATGGGTTTATGTGAATTTTTGATGTAATGTGATATTTTGAATATTTATGTCGATACGTTTTGATAAGAATGAAGTATTTTATCAAATGTTAGTTGTTATTTTTAAGATATCATGTTTGAGCAATATGAAGAAGATAGTTATTTATAATCTTCTTAAGTATATTGATAGAATTAGCCTACTCACATGGGCATGTTACTTGGGTTCTATCTTCATGGAAAGAATGTCAAGATTAGGTAGTTATTAGAAATATACATTAATTGAATATCGTTTAGAAATCATATCTTATAACATGTCACTATAGGTCAAGTGAATTTATAAATTAGAATATATAAATGCAAATACTATAGAGAGCCTAGTATTTAAGTTCTACCTAATTGCAGTAGCGATCAAGTGGATCTCTACATGTACCCTTCTTACTTTGATATTATTGTGAAACATATGTCATGGAATTTAATTTGATAAGTTGTACAAATAGGCTGCACTTGTGGCGCAAAATTTTTCAAAGTTCGTTTTTGAATAAAGCTGAAAATCGCACTATATATTTTTTTTCTTTTTTAAAACATAAGTTGTATCAATCATAAAATACAAAACATACATCAAATATAGTTTGAAATGCGGAAGCCGTGGAAAAACATTTAGAATGACAATGTTATAACACTCCTCTATGTTATTCTGTACATAGTTACGCAAACATGCTTAGAGCCAAACCAACTGGGAGCCCGACCTTCAGTATCGCACCGCTAGCCATGCCGCTCACGAAGTCCTGTCCCTGATACCTGTCTCACTGCATACAGTTCAGCAAAACACGGGTGAGTACTTTAAAATACTTAGTAAGCTTTCCCTCAGTGTCACTACTATGGTGAGGTGCATGGGAGTCCTCGGCCTCTGCGGCCTATCCTTCCTCATGGCGCCCTAATGCCATATCATAGACAATCATTTTAGGTGTTTACACATTCCCTTTAAGTGTTTATCCATTAAGTAAAACATCCTAGATCATCAGAATACTTTAGGTATGTATTAGGATGTTATTCAGGCCGAAAATATAGTTTTCTGGGTCAAATTAACGTATGTTTAATCATAATTAACGTACGTTATTCATTACCTATTCTACAACTAAGAATAACTTATGCCAAACACTGATTAACGTATGTTTAGGCCATTAACATACATTATTATCATAGTTAACGTACGTTAATGGTTCCAGCACCATTCTGCCCCAAATCTTAAGTCTTATTTCATATATACACTTCTCCATTTAACCTTTAACATACCAATTAACCTTCAAGGCTCACATATGATTCCATTATATATCCTAAACATCACATTTAACCTTTACAAACATATAATTAACTCACTACATCAAGATTCCCACAATCATGAATATCCATACCATTCACACAAGCATTAAAGACCCATTTTACAAACTCATACATATTCCCAACAACAAGCTTTAACACACAGCCCACCATAACATTCTTAGCAACTTGATCAACATCTTACATGTATCATTTATCATCTCATTGGCACTTAATCAATCAACAAGAAATCAACATACACTTATAGGATTAACCCCACTTATAACTTCATATAACGTCAATCATTCTTCGCAATCTCATACACATGCACAATCATCATCTTACTTGCATCAATCGCAACACAATCATATACATCCATCCAATCATCAATATATAGCCCCACAACGTCCAAATCATAAATCATGCAATTTCATACACTTATCAAGATCATAAATCATACTCATTCATTCCATCATAACCATGCCAAATATGCATGAATGCAAAGTGCATGAGAGTGAAATGCTAATGCATCTTCACACGCAATGATGTGCTCCGAAGCCTTAAAATTAGCAAGGGAGAGACTCCACTCGATCCCCACTACTTTGAGCAACTTACCCCTCAATCAAGAAAGAGACTCCACTCGATCTCTTTGCGCACATGGGCAACTTACCCCCTTTTCACAATTGAGCCATAAGATCTTTTTCATCACAATGCATGAACATACAACGTGCTCATGCCAACACAATCATGGTATGTATGAATGCAACTCCATGCATTTCATTTCAAACTTCCTCAAAATATATGCACGTGAATGTTCCAACAATCATTCATATCATAACATAAGCCAACTCATGGCATAACCCAAACACACAACATTGTAGCTCGAAGGGAGTTCATCATAAGGTCATATATAGGAACAATCATAATGTGCATATGGATGCTCAAACACAAATTCGCAATCTCCTTTATAAATGCCAATTTGTGGCCAAATCATTCGAAACATATCATATCACTAACCAAGCCTTCATAACCATACATTATTCAAGCATCCTAACACACTTTCATTCTAACCCACATAACCAATCTAAATCACCACAAGGCACAATTTCATCTATTTGCATACATTCCACATACTTGCATATTTTCAAACATCTCATTCACCAAGCAACATAATCATAAGTCAACACTTGTACCATACACATACATATTGCAACTTACTTCATTATAAACTTACGCTTAAGTTCATACAACACCTCTCATAAGCACACTACATTTTTTTCCCATACAACTTATCGAATTGGCATCCAAGCATGCAAAACTCAAATCACACCTAACTTTCCAATCAATCCATACACTTTCCAAGGAACCACATAAAGGCATAGCACTTCAAGACTATTTTATATATATATATATATATTATTTTCATTCTCAATTCATCAAAAGAAGACATTATACATGCCAATTACAATCCTTGCCAATATTCCAACAATCACATAAGCGCATATTCAATTTACAACTTTCATTTAGCACAACCTATTATCATTCCGTTAAGCACAACAATTATCGCATAATTTATCAATTCTCATATGCCAAACATCATATTCCAACATTCATTCAACCAAAACAAGGATTAATACATCCAAAGTAAGCGTTAAGTATGTAATGCCCTAAAATTTTCTTTTTATTAATATTTAAAATAAAATAAGTATTTAAAATGAGGGAAAAATTTTTTCAAATTTTTTTAAGAAATTATTTAAGAGGGAAGAGTGGAACTTTATTTAAATTGAAAATTTAGGAAATTTGTAAAGAGTATAAACTTCGAGAATTTTGGTGTTGGAAGCATAATGTGGGCCGAGCTAAAAAGAGATTACGAAGGGAATAGTGAAACAAACCCAATGAACCATTAATCTTTAACTCTTAAAAACCCCATTTCCTTTTCTTTTCTCCACCACCCACATGACATATCTCTCTCATTTCCTTCCTCCACGAAAAAGCTATCTTTCTCCATCAAACTCCACCAAAAATCTGTAGCTCGGGATGATCAGAAAGCAATTCTTGAGTCGATTCAAGGTAAGACTACTTCCACTTCTTCCATTCCCGTTTTTCACACAAACCCTAATTTCAAACCCTTATAACTCTCTCATTTTAGCTCCAAATCGAGCAAATGACGGCTTTTTGGAAAGCTCGAGATGTGTACTACCTCATGGTAACCAATTTTGATATTAAAACTCTGATTAAGGACTCAAAAATGTTGCTGGAAGTGGAGCCCTGCATAGTCACGGGATTGAGAACCCAAGTGGTGATTTTGCGCAAACGTGCTCTCCTTTGCGTTTCTTCACTTGGGTAAGTTTAATTGGAGTATTTGGATAGTGTTTTAGGTGTTTAATTGATTAGATAGTTCCATATGTGTGAGATTGAAGCATGATTAATTGAATTGGTTAGGTTGGAAGAGAGGATTATGAATTAAGTCAAATGGGAGGGTTTGGAGGATAAATATCATCTAAACATACCTAAACAAACTTAATTAATGAATTAATGGTGATGGGTGTAAGGGAAATTCAATGTGGTAGTTGGTTTTATAGTTAATAAGAAGGTTTATGGAAAGGGTTAAATAAAGGGAGGAAGAATAAGTAAAACCAATGAGTAATTATAAACCTTTTAGCATTCCTTGATTAGGCATTACCTGAATGAGTGATTGATGAGAATTTATAATGTGAATAATAGGGAGTTTGAATCGCGGCGAGGAAGATTCACAACCGAACCGCCGGGTGTTTTGCAATGTAAGTAACATGAGCGCAACTTGTCCCTATGCTTGTTTATTCTTAAATGTGGGTTTGTTTTTACGGTTGATAATGAATGTGTTAGTCATGTATTGTTATTGTGTGATTTGAGTTCATTTAAATGAGTGACTAAATTACTCGATATGACGTGAAGTGCTATAGTTGGTTTGAATTGATGATGAGTAAATAACTTGATGCATTGTGATATGCTTATTGTGTGCCTTTGGATTGTAACCTAGTGTGAATTTGTTAAAGGCAAGAAATACCTAATGCTTGAATGAATGCTTATTATGTTTATGTTGGACATGTTTGGAATGAGCATGATTGTGTTGTTATTTTGAATTGAATCTTGAATTGGTACGTTATGAGCATGGAATGTGACTTGGTTGAAGGCATGCAATGTCTATAACCACATGATTGCTTTGACATGGTATGATGGTGGCTATGTTTGTTTGATTATTGATTTGGTTGTGATTGGTTGAGGTTAAGACTCAACATTTAATTTTGATGCATAACATGATCGATTTGAGAATGTATGATGAATGCATGAGTTAATGTCATGGGTTGTTCATGAATCATTCATGCATTGGGACTCTTGGGAAGCAATTTAAATAAAATAAAAAAGGCTCTTAGTGAACATAATGAGGGAGTAGTTTTGAAAAAAAGGGTATATCACACGTCGAGCTACGACCTTTGAGGATATATCAACAACCTATCTTGGGCCACACGTCTCAGGCACGACCTGGACCTCTGAGGGCAAAGGAGAAGGGTTAGGGTCTCACAGGCGTTTATATAAATATTACGGGTAGTATATAACAAATTCTACATCGGGTACAATGGTTAAATATTCGATACACAGACGTGTGTACGAATGTGCCAGGCTAAAACAGGGCGTAATATGGATATCCAAATTTTATAACCTCACACTCCTGGCCGATAAGGCCTGTTTACAAACGTCAATATCATGGCCAAAACAGGGCATAAATTGAAATTTAATTGAGGATCATGTGTGGTCGTATTATGGAACGCATTAGATGACATGCATTCTCATTCATCATGTACACATATGGTGCTTATTTTATGGTAGCAAATGTAAGGCTATTATGTGCGTATGATTGTGATTATTGGGAATATGTTTTAGTGAAGAATGAGATGGGTTGATGCCATGTTGTTATTGGATTATTGATATGTAAAATTTTTTAAGAATGTAATTATGAAGGCTTGAGATTAACTGGTGAATGCTTATGGGTAGATATGCTCTGATGTTAATTTGTTCACGTAAACCTACCAAGTGGAATTTCATGGCACGATCAATAGTATGAATTGAAGATAAATTTGTGTTGTGCATCATGATATGTTATTATGATAATGAATAACACAATGGTTAAGCTTGATGTATATGCCTTTATGTTTGATATGATTGAGTGTGGTTGATTTTTCTTAAGATGATATGATGATGCACGAAGTGTATTGACATTATGCTTGTGCCTGATTATGGACATTTTAACGAAATGAATGTAATGAAGAGTTTTGATTATGATTTGGTTATTAATATGATGGTTGATTCCCGGTGAAATGTCTTACCATGATTGTATGTCTTTGTGAAATTTTGCTTAGCAATGTGAAGTTGTGATTCAGATTTGGCATGTGGATTGGAAATGATTGATACTTGTGAGTCAGTGTGAATGAATTGAAGAAACGTGGCTTAGCTTGAATGTTTAATTGGATGTTTTTGATGGTAGAAACTTGATTGTATATAAGCTATGATGTATGTTATAAGATTGGGAAGGACAACTTTGTGTCGAGAATGCAATGGTGTGTGTATGTTTGTCATGTAATTCATGTTGAATATTCATGTTGTGTTCTCGTTGTGGGTTATAAAATAGCTAAAGATTGATAATTGCTTATAAGTGGCTTGTGTTTAAAGTATGAAGATGAATGAAAACATAAGGTGGTAGGTTTTGGATTAAAAATGGTTCTTGCAAGTGTATAGTATAGTTCTTGTGCTTTGCAGGGAATCCGGGATCCACGCGTGCTGGTAGCAAAGTACGCGCGCTCGTTGCGAACACATGTACTTTGCGATGACGACACGTTTGTTAACACAAGAACGACGCGTAGTGGTAGCGACAACGCGTAGTCGCCTACCACCACGCGTAGTCATTGCTGAACCCCACATGTATCTCTGAATTCAGAATGTTTAATTAAGGGTTTATGACTTAAACTTGAATTGTATGAGTGGAAGTGTTATGATTAGATGATTTAACACTATAACATGAAGTTAATCAATATTGCATAGTAATAAAGATGAATGTGATTAAGCTTTCATGATTATTATAAAATGGAATGAATGGGAATAAAATGAATTTGGGACAGTTGTCCATTTTGGTATGTGTTGCTTACTGAGTTTCACAAATCACGGTGTTTTATACCTGCCGTGTGGGCAGGGACTTGAGGAAGACACAGAGGAGGTGTGATAGTTGTTTGCTCTTGCCGACTGAGACCCGACAAATCGGTGAACCAAGGTGGGCCACGCACTGAAGTAAGAATGTGAACAAATGTCATACATTGTATTGAAAAATGTTCAAACATGTATATGTGTTTTGTCGAGTGTATTCAAAATTGGGTTTATCTTAATTGATTCTTCCTTGTAAAACCCAATCGAATTTGTAAACATACACACGTTGCGATATTTTCGTATTTTAAAACTCTTATGAATTATGATTTAGGCAACCAAAGTATTGCATATTTATAAAATTGAATGTGCATGAATGGATTCACCTTTACTATGTTAAGTCTCAAATTGCGATTTTAAAAACATTTGATTTCCGAGTTTGGGCACCATTCGAGAAATACGTATATGCCAAAGTGAATGGTAGTCGAATTTGAGGGTCACAAAGTACACTTACCTTGGCTCCCAAGAACCGATTCGGCGCTCGATCCTCGATTCGGGTTCTGTTGATCATTCCTTACACATTTCAAATCACATTTACTATAGTCTAACAACCAATGTACCATATTTCAACACTTCTTACCATTTTTCCTAAAATTCCCAAAATCCTCTAAAACCCTAATCTCTTAAACCTCACCATATGTTATGTTTTAGGGTTAAACACTTATAGAATCATGAACTACAACCAAAACACATTAAAACCGTACCAAATGCAGCTAATTTGATTCACATTTCAGCCTTGAATCAGAAATTCTTACCTTTTCCCGTTGCTCTTAACCCTAGAGTGAGAAAGGATCGATTGGAGGTCTCAATCGATGTTAATTCGCTGAAATCTCAATGTTTGTTGGTAGGTTAAGTGTTTGGAAAGGCTTAGGAATGGGTTTGGGAAGTTGGGAGGGTGTGTGAGAGTTTGTGGGATGTTTTGATCCCGAATGTGGCTGTTCTCAGCCTTTTAATGACTTCTCCAGACCCCCGATAACGTACGTTATTTTGTACATTAATGTACATTAACAAAATGTAGTTTTTTTGGAAGGACGGTATGAATAACGTACGTTATTCATTGATTACAGTACGTTAATCCATATTAACATGGGTTACAAGCAAAATAGCGTACGTTTTTTGCTCCTAGGCTGCCCCACTTCTTATTTTCCGACCTCTTTTGATCCCTAACATACATATCTCTCTTACAAACATACTTGCACTTATTTTAAACATCTTTCCAACTTAATTAACATTAATTAAACTTGAATTAACATATATATATCAATATCATATAAAGCCCTCATACACATCAACTTGTACCTCTTCTATTCTTTTCATTTTCAAATCTCATAACCTAACTTCCACAATACTTATGCTCATGTATCTATATCATATTCCAACATCATTACACATGAATTAGACATAAATCCGCATTGAATTAGACCTTATTTAACACCTAACATACATCATCTCATCCTTTATAATTTCATTCAAGAATAGGAACATTCGTTTCTTTAGTTTCAACCAAACTCACACTACTTCCTCTGCACATGCGAAGAATCCAACAACACACCACGTATTTTCTTCTCATTCATATTCATTATTTAAATTTTAAATAGACGAATTTCTGGGGCTTTACAGCACTAGCAATGAAGTGGGCACACTTTAACTTTTTAGTTAGACACTATGACATATGGTGGATTAATAATAGATGAGGAAGATTATTTCCAAAGGTGTCACTCGAGTTCATAAGACACATATCCTAATTACAATTCCATGTGCAGAATTATAGTTAGTATTATTACAAGATTTCAATAAATCAAAATGAATAAAAAATAATGATATTAGGAAAGACACCTAGGGCACAAATCACATTTAGCTGAGAATAGAAAGTGGTGGATAGTTTTGTATTATACTTGAGCTGCTTAACAGCCATAACCTCATTTCATTGAGGGTCACGTGCCCATGCCACATTGAAATGGGAAAGAATGATCCCTTATAAGAGAGAGATGCTAAAACACTCAATCGTCATGTGTGAGTGGGAGATGAAAGAATAATAGTCCACTCATGACGTTGGAATTATCAAATAAATATAATTTTTTAGGTTTTGAAATGGTTTAATGTCTTATTGGGACATCAGATTTCTTTGCAAAACAACAATAAAAACACCAAACAAAACCGTTTCTCACGAATCCATGCATTGTACACGTTACTAGTTCAATTAATTAAGGTTTTGTACCTTGAAATCCAAAAAAAAGATGATTCTTGATCAAATAAAATTGTAACTACTGTATAGGAACCAGCCTATACAACCTTCAATACCAAATTTGTTCCACAAAGAATCTTCTTATACTATGCTCACACACTGGGCTAGTCCTTCACAAAGAGGTTGAGTGCTAGCTCTTATCCTTCCAAAACGACAACAGTTATGAGTAAGAAATAAAAATAAATATTTCTTACCAAGAGAGAACTCAAAAAAATAAGAATTCCCTCCTTTTTTATAGTATACGACTAGGTTTAAAAATAGAGAAAAAGAAGGAGAGTTTTGTGGAGAACATAAAGTTCTACCTTATCTTAAATTCCACCATATCTTGTCCTTATTTGTATAGGATTAGATTAGATAAAAATCAACTTCTATACCTTATCTAATTAGGATAAATATTGTAACGCCCCGAAAAAATAAAATAATTAAAGATTATGCAGATGTAATGAAATTAAAACAATACAGGTGAGAAACGAACTAGGAGTACGGTTAGCGTGGGAATGAGCACGAGTTGTGCTTGGATTTTTTTTAAACCATGCCATGAGTTAACTAAACAAGCATGAGATGTGTCGAATAAGTAAATATGAAAAAATCATGCATGGATAAATGTTGAAGCATGATGCAGGTGATGCGTTGCATAAGTTGTGTCGTGCCATACATTCATAACAGCATGAAACATGCCAATAATCCAAGTTTAAAACATGAAAATATGATTGCTATGAAAAGAATAAAGCATGAGGTGTAGGTGTGCATGTTACTCGTGCTAAAGATGAATAAAAATGGCACGAGGCGTGCCTTGGTGGAGGTGGGTATGCCATTCTGAAATTGGCAGGAGACGTGCTATTATTTCAATTAGGTCGTGCCAACCTTGAGTGGGTCGTGCCGAGATGATTAATAAGCGGTGCTCAACTTTCATTTTTACTTCAGAAATGTAAAGAAAACACCCAGAGCTGAGAGAATAATTGTTAGAACCCTAGAGATCAATTGAAGGATGATTTTTCTTGGGACTAAGAGGAATTTCAAATGGAAATAGCTCCAATCGTAAATGTAAGGCTTTTAGACTCGATTGTGAATGAAATTCCTAAGTTTGTGTGACGCCAATTTTTGCAAAGTTCATTTTCAAATAAATCTTGATTTTTGCACCATATTTTTTTCTTTTTAAAACCATACTCTTATGAGTGATGAAATGAAATATAGTTTGCCCAAAAAATAAAATACAAACCATACGTCAAACATAGTTTGAAATGCGGAAGTCGTGAAAAAACATTTAGAATGATAAGTTATAAAAGCCATCTATAATAATGAATGTATAGATACACAACCATATACAAAACCAAAACAACTGGAAGCCCGACCTGCAGTATCGCAATGCTAGCCTCACCGCGTACGTAGTCCCCTCACTGGTACCTGTCACTCTGCACACAAATCAACAGCAAACACGGGTGAGTATACAAAGTATACTCTGTAAGTGATCCCCTAGTGTTATTACAGTTGGGTGCAGAGGAGTCCTCGGCCTTCCCGGCCTATCCTCCCTAATGGCTCACCGTATCCATGCCACAAACAAGTTCTTTATGTGTTTTATGCCATAGGAATTCATCCTGAATCATTCTCTCACTTTAGATATTCATTAGTACCTTATTTGGCTCAATTTTGGGTGTTCTGCACATAAATAACATAGGTTTATATCTAAGTAACGTACGTTATGCTTCATCAGTTTCCAGGGCATGAATAATGTATGCTAAGGTGTGATTAACGTAGGTGTAATGTCATTAACGTACGTTATTAGTATAAGCAACGTACGTTAATAGTTTCAGACCCATTCTTGTGATGCCCAAATCCGACTACCACTTAATGTATAATCAGTTTTTAAGTGGTACTCGTATCCAGGAATCACAGGTTTTGAAAATAATAAGTTAATAATAAAATAAAATATAGACAATTTCATTTATGCACGTACGATTTATAGTCCAAATATAAATTATTTTCTATGAAAACAATTAAGTAAAAACACAATTTTTGCATACAATCATCCAAAAATAATTATATATATAAATTACAAATGTTCAATATATAAATATGACATTTACTTTAATAAATCCTCAGTGCACAGCTCGCCCTGGTTCTTTGATTCTTCTGGTAGCAAGATCACCATCGCACCTCCGTTGTACCTATTAAAGATCTGCCCACACGGCAGACATAAAACGCAGTGAGTTGTGAAACTCAATGAGTAACACATACCAAACACGGACAATCATCCACAATTTTATTAAACTACATACTTATATTAATTCACATTATATATATATATATATTCATAGTGTAGGATATATTCACAACTTTATAGTTTATAAAAATACACATTTACACATAGCTAAATATAAATTTCCATCATTATTGGGCAGGAAACAGGTCAGAACGCGGACTCGTCCATACTACGCGTGGTGGATAGGAACTACGCAGTCTCGCCTCCACCCCGCGTAGTGTTGGTAACAACAAACGCGTGGTCGTTTCAGACTACGCGTGGTAAGTGCGACCTCGCGTAATCTGAGTCCACACCGCGTAACTCGCTGCAAAACCGCGTTCCTCATTGTTATCCTGGAAAAAACTCAACTCAAACCACTTCATTCACACTTACTTCACACCTTTCAATCATACAATCTAATTCACTTTCCTTCTAATTTATTATTTCAAAATATACCTTAATCTCAACCACACATTTCAAATTAATCATAATCACAACCTAACAACATATTCAACAACATTATATGCATGTTTCATCATTCGTAATAATCAATTCTAATCAACACAACTTAAATTTCAATACCTTAACATACACATTTTATAAACAATGTAATTTCTATCATCACATATAAATCTCCATTTTCAAATTCACAAACCGATATACTACTTTTCATTTACCAACCATGGCATCGATTCTCTTATTCAAGCAATTCAATTAACCATTCTTTTCCCCTGTTTAATCACATCCTAGCATGTACTTTCCAGATTTATAGCTTACTTACACTTGTGACCATATCACCTGGTTCAATCTCACATCTTTTATAGATCATGCCACCACTTATAATAATCATACTTCACAATCTCATAATCCCTTCCTGACTACACAAGTATAAGAACATATAGACATACATATCATAAACTCACGAGAGCATGTTAGTATGATTTGAATCACACAATCTGGTCACGAATATAAATACATATATACATATATATATCCCCAGCACAATTCAATTATCATGATTTCCATAAGACTAAGCATAATTCAATTCCACCATTTCATAGTCACATATGCACAAAACATATCATAATTTCATAAACATATCATATCTGACTTAAGAGATGGTAATGCATGTCATGCAATGCATCTCTAACATAAATACCCGGGATCCCATATAAAATATAATTTCTGCCCTATTTTGGCCATTTGATCGACATTTGCAAACGGCCTTTCGGCCGGGAGTTTGTGGTTATATAACTGGATCCATAAATGATTTTGCACACAAAGTGCCAATAGTTTTGCACACAAAGTGCCAATAGTTTTGCACACAAAGTGCTAATAGTTTTACACACAAAGTGCCAATAGTTTTGCACACAAAGTGCCAATAATTTTGCACATAAAGTGCCAATAATTGGCGCACTCTTACACCCTTAGATGTTTCAAGTTTATCCATATGTGCCCGGTGTAGCATGTTTTATATACTAC